>JAQRGC011552067.1:0-12090 GCA_028659135.1 Plantago lanceolata | reverse complement strand
GCCTTCTCCATTGGTGGGTATTGGGTGTTTTGTTCACTACCTTAAATTCCATTTTTGTAAAGACTCTTCTGTGGTGTTTCTATATCAATACTGCTTTTCTTTCTTATTTATTTTTGTTTTGGTCAGGGATGCATCGAGCTTCTAACACGAAGTGGCATTAGTATCAAGGGAAAAAATGCTGTTGTGGTGGGTCGAAGTAACATAGTTGGGTTACCGGTGTCTCTACTGCTTCTGAAAGAAGATGCCACTGTCACTGTAGTCCACTCGCGTACTAAGGAACCAGAGAGCATCATTCGTCAAGCTGATATTATTATTGCTGCAGCTGGACAACCAATGATGGTTATAGCCTTTGCAATATTCTTATTACTCAAATATGTGCACTTGTGATTGATCCCCGCATACGTTCTCACCTACTAATATTCAACTTTCAGATCAAGGGCAGCTGGATCAAACCCGGTGCTGCAGTAATTGACGTAGGAACAAATGCAGTTGATGACCCTACAAGGAAAACCGGGTATAGGCTTGTTGGGGATGTTGATTTCCATGAAGCATCAAAGGTGGCTGGATGGATAACTCCTGTTCCTGGTGGTGTTGGGCCAATGACTGTGGCAATGCTATTAAGGAATACCGCAGATGGAGCTAAGAGAGTAATCGAGCATTAAAACTCTTTCTTTTCAATTACTTATATGCCTTTCATATCGTTGTATTATGTATATTGTGTTTTAGAATATTCCTTGTCTGCAGACAAAGTTTTGCACTTGAATGATTTGTCTTTGCATTTGAAATCTTTGACTCAGAGGCTTGTTGCCAGCTATGTTCATCATTTCAAATAAAATTTCTAACTGCTTTCGTTTGCCTTAGAAGAAAACTATTTCATTTTGCAAGGTCATATCATGAAAACGTATTGCCTAGGAAACTATGTATTTGCAATCTCTACATATGCATGCATTCTAAGTATGTGTGTATACAAAAGAAATTATGACTCTGGATTTTTTTATTATTCATAGACCCAGGTTCAGTACTTCAGTTCAGACTTCTTTATTTCACTAGTTCCTATTTGCTGGGGATATGTGTTAGTTTAGCTCTTCAATTTTATATTAGCCCAAAAGAAGAAAAAAAATGCTTTTAGGAAGTGGATTCTTGAAAATTCAAAATTGTTATTGCTAGTGAGGCATCTGAGCCGCAACTCTTACAAGATCATAATCCAATGGTCATGTATGATGACAGGACTCAGGTAAGAGTCTGTAATTAGCTTAATCAAAGACTAGAAACTCATGAAAGAGACAATTAGATTTATTCCGTCAACTGCTTTTCAAGCATTCCAGGCAGGATCCCTGGGACTAAAGTAACTCCCGCTTACATTAGCATTAAGCAGTTTGAATGCAGATTTTGACTTCACACACCTAGGAGTTTTGTACTGATTGATCGAAGCACCCCCTTGAGAAATAAAAAGATCCATCAGCTTTTCGAAAGTTCCGGCTTTCACCACTCGTATCTCCAGTGGGCCCACTGACTTGTCATTTGTCCTGCATCTGCGGTAAGTGTAATCTAGTTCCTCCTCCACTGCAATGCAGCAGTCTTCCAGCACCTCTGTAGAGAGTGTCTGTGTGCGGGCTTGGGTTGTGTCTTTGATCTCCCAGAATATGACATAGTGGCCAGGGACAGATGATGTGTCTGCGTAGCTTGTGTACTCCACTAGGAGCTTGTGGCGGGGTTCTAGATGTGTCCTGGCGGCGCTGGTAATGCTACGATGAAGGTCTTCTTCGTTGGTCTTGTCATTGTCAATACTCAGGACAACGTTGCGACGGCATATGAACCGAAACTGTGGTGTTCTGTTGTGGAATCCGGTGACTTGAAGTACATCGCCAACTCTGTAGCGGTATAATCCTGTCAGACAATCACATAGACACGGCATCAGGTAACCCTAATGAGTGAATTACTATTGCTATACATACTATTTAAAGTACCTTGTATTTCTTGGAAGTTCATCTTATGCATTATCCATCCTCTCTCAATTTTTAGTTGCATCATAAGAGTAAGTAATTAAATTTAAAAAAAAGAAGATACCCGGAGTAAATAGGTCCAGTATTGATGTCTACTCACGACTTATGTAAAAAGCATTGTTTTGAATATGAGAAGGAAATGGAAAAGAGATGTGCTATTAAAAAAATTCACTGTGACATCGATCAGTACTTTGTGCCATGTTAATGAATTGAAGTTGTAAATAATAGTTGAAAACATACACACTCCGTGACTCTGTTTCGAAATTCTAATATTTGCTCTCCGTACGTTAAGTACGAACAGTATATTCAAAGTTAAATGTTGTCATTTCCCTTGACATTTCCTCCTAACTTTAAAGTCAATAGCTTTTAATTTACAAGTATACTACTACATATCATTAATGCTGAACATAATAAGGTTTTAATTTCTTATCAACGCATGAAAATATGCATGATAGAATAAGTTAAAGAGTTATTGTATTTCTTCCCTCGTTTCTTTTGCTGTGGCATGTCTCATGTTTCATTCATTGTAACATGCATTGTGTAATGTTTACTTATCAATGTCAGTTATCATGGTAATCTGATACTGGTATTAGTTATGAAACAGCATTGCACATGATGCAAACCTTTCTGTAAACACCGATAAATATCAGTAAATATGTTAGTTATACTATGTGATTGCAAAGTTTGAACTAGAGGAAATTTGAAGCGGATAAAATTCTATCTGCAAGCTTGTTAGGTCTGAAGCAGGAAAGATGGACTTACCAGAGAATGTAGTGACAACAAGTTCGTAGTAACCACCCTGCTTAACATGCACAAGGTCCACCAAATCGCTCTGAGGCACTTCATCCTCATCTTCCTCATCAAAATCCATCAAGAACCTTCCATTTTCTCCCAAAGTTATGAACTCAAAGTAGCCCATGTTGGGCAACAGCGTGAATGATACCTCAGATGGATCACACAGGGGCTTCAAATTCACACCAAAATAACACTCCGACGACGCATACATTGGACAGACCAATGGCAACTTCCCATCGCTGTAATGCTTCAGCGCCGGCACATACTGCGACATTGAGCCTGTTACCACCGCCTCGATATACTTGGCATTTGGCCATAACCTGCATATTATTCCCTTCCACGTCTTTCCTTTGCTGCAAATATTCTCGATCTCGTCAGCCAGCTCAGGGTTGGGCAGATCCAGAAGATCTGACATTGCAAACCTGCAGCCCTGGTCGGTGATGTCTTCCTTGAGTTTCCCTGTACGAATATCATGGCAGATATCAAGCCAATGACACTCGAGGAAGGAGATGGCACGTAGGAGTGCAGAGGCAAAGACAGCGCCTAGGCGGAGGACTTGGTGCCGGTCGATAAGTCCTGCAAGAAGTTGACAGTACATGCTTTGATGGCCATCGTAACAGAGAATGGTGGCGTCAGGGCTGGTGAAATTGTTGAAGGCATCATGGGGGCGGTGCTTGAACTGGCTGCTTTTGTAATAGCTTGTGAGCACAGTGCGAGCTGGTATTCCACATGGAGTTGACATCTCGGCCTTCACGAAGTACAGGTACATGGCCTTACCTTTGTCTAGACCAGGGACATACCTAGAAAAAAAATAGTATATACTTAAACATAGACGTAATTAAGTATAATCTGCTTCTTTCTATTTGTATAATTACATCATGCATGTTCTCTAGTCTTCTAGATTCAAGAAGAAAATTTAAAGTAAAGAGGGAGGGAGGGTAGGGAGCATGATACTAGGTGCACTGTTCATTGAGTGGATGTTTCATGTGAGTTTATTTAAGAATATTACATGGTTCTTACAAAGATGTCTTAATATATGGCAGTGTTACTGTAGCTCGTAGCAAGCATGTTAGTTGAACTTCCACTTAAGATTGATTAGCCAGTTGCATATTGCTTCCCAAGATTTAGTATTTCATATAATTCATGGACAATAGAAGTAGTTCTTACTTGAATTTTAGTCCTTTTTGGTCCTGTGATTTACAGGTATAAGGTAATTAACTAATTATAAATGCCGATTTGTTAAATTGAAAAACAGAAGGATTTAGAAGCATGCAATCTTAACTGGTTGACAATAGGCATGATGAGATTGTACAGGAAGGTACGTCGATCAATGTCCTCAGCAATAGATGGCACCAGCTTTGGTTCACCAGCTGATGTTCCTGAGCTGCATCATAAAAAGGAAAAAGCTTAGTTTCTATATCTGGAAATAGAGGCTTTCATGCACCTAAAGTATGCATGCAAGAATCTAAGTCAGTTTTTGGTAAATCTCACACGTGGGTCTGTATTACCAATTTGGGTGAAGTATAGTCCCAAGCTTGATCACAAATGCTAAACATACCTGCATAGCATCTCTGTGATGGGTTGGCCAGTAATGAGACTGGAGTTTTCACCATTAGCAATTCTCACAATGTAAGGACGAATATCCTTGTACGTTATGACAGGCACACTTTTCTTGAAGTGGGATACACTTTTTGTTGATTTCCCCATGTGTTTCTTCAAGTACTCGGTTTCCCAATTTTGTGCCAGGATTTTCCTGAGAAGATCTTCTTGAACTTCATCAGGTCTTTTTGTTTGTTGTTCTAGCTCCTTAAGTGCTTCCTCACCTTTGTACTCTAGTTTCTTTCCATCCATGTAATTTGATGGTTAAAATTTGGATGTAGAAAGGAAAATTTTGGGATAAGGTTATATCAGATATGCTTGATGTGTTTTTCCTTGTTTGAATAGTTTGGGGGACTGATGGCCGATATATATAAGGAGCCATATCATGTGTGACATAAAAATGTGGTCTTTACAGTGGTAATTCTTTTGTTGACGATGTGATAATATATGCCCTTTGTCATATAATTGTCATTACTACTGATTCCATCCCGATTCCTCCACTCACCAGACCACCCAAGGTGGTGCTTACATACGAGGATCTTTGGTGTGGCAATACATTACTGATTTGCATGAAAGCTTCTTTCATTTTAAGGCACTAAAGAGAAATTAATTTGAGGATCAACACTGATAAAAAACTAGCATCACTATTTGAATTTATCCAACTGCACTAGTTAGTTTAGAGTTTCTCATGTTCCATTATCTCACTATTATTAATGGTGGGGTTCATTTCTTAATTTGTATCTTGATTTTACTTGGGGATGAAAGCAAGTTCCTTTACCAATTCCTCGTAAGACATGAGTTGCGGTCATTTAGTTTCCATAAAGGTAGACTGAAAGAACTCAAATGTTTGGTCATCAATTCGCATGACCAGCAATTTGAAGTATTCTTACCCCTGTGATTTTCCCCTGCACTATTATGCAAAGTATGCAGTGAAAGGTATTTGAAAAACGTGATTTACCTATTCTTACAGATTTAACACCGTTTTCACTATTTTGATGACGGCAGACAGCATCTGATCCTTTTTGACTGAATAACAGGATGTGACTTATATGGGTTGTATGCCACTTGTATATACTTTATGATAATCCATAAAATTAATTCCAGTAACTATCTGTTTATCTGGCTAGATTTAAAACGAAGATATAGTACGTTTTTATCAGTAAATGGTGATTGGGATGTGAAAATTGAGGACAGGCATTGTATTGTCTGTTTTACTTTGAATTTTTACCTTGGAAACTTTTCCTGCAGGCCATTATATGAAGGAATCACAACTCACAAGTTCTACTGATTATGGTATTGTGGTTTAGAGCAAAACGGATGTAAGAAGGTAAATTCATCTCAATCAATTAAGCACCTTTCATTTCAAGTCCTTTGCTTCCTGTATGTGCCTGTCAGGTTTTACCATGCATGGTCTTACAATGTAGTTTACATGGCAACTGTTCTTGTTAATCATTTTGCATTTTACCAATGAAAATGAAAGTTAATATTATTCTCTAGTCTTTTGGCTAGGCAAGCCACTATCTAAAACTAACGGAGTACATTAGTCCGAGTAATTCTATGCTTATTGTATTCTCTCCTAGACCCTTTTGATATCAGCAGCATATGCATATTATGAACATGCTAGAGAAAAACACGAGTGGATTTAAATCTGTTTGCTGTTGGTATCAGTTCTAGATCTCTCTTATGAGAAAATGGATTGTGTGACTGACGTGTAATGCATGAACGGGAACCCCAATCCTTTCCCCTGATAGTAACTTCTGTGGCTATGGCCAACCAACTTTCACCAAAAGGATAATTTTGAAAGGCCCAAGTTGCCTAAGCATCGAAAGTACAGTTGAAAACACTTTTTTTCGGCCTATCCGTGTACATCTTTTACTTTATTCTTTCCCTTTCATGTTAATGAAATTTGATTTGGCCGTAAAGAATAAGGTATTAGCCTTTTCAAGTGATTAACACTATAGGTTAACACAGGTGCTTATCCATGTTCCTAGATCAACATTAACAGGATCATGATCGTTGATTTTGTGATTGTTCTCTGTGCAGGCTAATAATGTTCCCAGCAATTAGCAGCACTTATTCATCCGTGCACGGTGCATCGTGGTGAAATGGTAGGTTCCTTATTCAATACTATAGCCAAGATCATATCGGTCCCAGGAAGCAAGGGCCCCTAACATTAGCCCAGGACAAGGTACATGTCTAAGTCTAACGTCTGAAATGGGATTTCGTCTTCCAATTTAGCATGTTATAAAAGCCGCTTTAGGCATTAGCTCATGGTTGTCTAGAAATGGCATTTCCTGTTTTTCTCAAGCATGGCATAGAGTTGCTTTAATACACATGTGCCACACTGGGGGTAAAAGCTTATTGGAAGAGGAAATTGATGGTATTGTAATCCAACATGAAAGTAGAAAGTAGAAACACATCACAGCAATAAGAAAAAGGGAATCATATTCATCGTACACAATACATAATGACATATGCAGCAACCCCATGAGGCTGGTGCTCGCCGCATCTGCTTCATATCTTTCCTGTTGTCCGTAGGTAGTGACCGACACGTTTGCATTGGCATTGCCCTTTAGATATTTCTAGACAAGCAACATTTTTGCTAGTGCTATGACGATATCAATCTTCTTGCTTTGCTGCTAGACCATTGTTGTTAAGGTTTCCCATCTCTACTTTTCGATAATGCGCGTCGGTGAAAATCATGCTTTTTCCATGTCTAGTGATGTGAGCAGATGCAGATTCGCGTGCCTTGGGTTAAATCATGCTGTCCTCCATTATTTGCATTTTGCATAGATCATTCAGATGTATGATGCCTCTCACTACTGTTATTGTCCTGTTGCGTACAACTTTGATCACGGTGCTGTACTAGTGTACTGCATGGTTAATTGATGACCTTATCCATTAACTGATCAAGATCTTGTTTAAACTAATGAAATCTTCTATGCTTTGATATGTTGATCAAAGTAACAAGCATCAACTAGACACTTCTCGTATACGTGCTTCTGCGAACTTGTGAAGCTTTGCAAGAACTTCGCAACTAGCCTAACTTGTACTCCCTCCATCCCCGGAACAGTTATACATAAAAGAAAGCGGACATTCGGAAAGTGAATTGACAAGACATGTTGCACTATCGCAAGTTGCAACATTTTGTTCTTATGATCTGCTTACGCAATGTGAATGTAATTTGGAGATGCAAATTGCAAAGCAAGAAAGTGATTAATTAGACGAATGCTTTCTTTTCATGTCGATTTTATTTTCTTCTTTAGATTGCAATGCAGCTTCTCTAGCCCTCTTTATGAACAGAGCCATGTTTATAGTGTAAGCATAAACTAATTGGGATCAATGTGTAGACCAGACCTTACATATATAAAAAGTGAAACACGGCTTAGTCTATGCATACCATGCTATAGCTATATTGTCTTGATGTTTAGGCGTTTGTTGTACGGTGTAACATATAAAACACTTGCCACAATTATAAATATTAGAAGAAATCACAATGTGGTGTACGACAACACTAATACACACTCATCGGAAAAAAGGAAAGGCACACTGTGAATTACAAACGTGTTAGAAAAGAAAAGACGAGGCAGTCATTGGAATAGTGAAGGCCACACACAACGACACAATGATGTCCAAATTCCAATAGGTTGTACACTAGAGACTAGAGTAATAGACTTTAGTTCCATGCAATTAACAAAACATATGGGTGTCATATGCATGTTAAGAACAATACAAGGGCTCTATTTGCAATATAGCCATTTTCCGGGAAAACAGAAAAATGGAAATGGAACGGCAACCGTTAACATTTCGGATAAAACTTGGTCCATGAATGGCAGCGCCACTATTTGCACCACCGCCGCGCCACCACCTCTCCGACCAATTGCCCTCTAGCTCCACTTCATCACTGACACCAACATGGTCTCTCAACAGAAGGCCATCATCAATCGTATCTATCCCCTCTTCTTTCTGGTCCACAATCGGGCCCGCCAGAACCACTCTCGGCCCGTTTACCCGCTGCTCCCCCTCGCCGCCTTCTTCTTCCGCGGTCAGTGGGCCGGATACCGCCGAGTCGTGTGTTAATTTGGGCCTCTCACTTTTCTCTAAAGGACGGGTAGTAATTAATTTTCATTTTTTTTTTAGTGACTAGTGTTTGTTTTTAGTACTTGTTATGTTGAGAATGGAAATGGAAATATGAAATTAGATGAAAATGTTTGCTCGTTTATCGTTTTTGTTTCGTATTGTGATGTGCCTGCTTATGGATTGTATGGGCGTTTATTAGACTCTAGGCAATTGTGTGATGATGAAACTGGATTCTGAGGAGCTAAGGAGTTTCGAAAATTATGTTTGAGTATCCAGTAACGTGAGCTTCGATTTGTTCCTTTAAGTTTTAACTAATGTCTTCTTGTGTAGCTAGCTTAGTATTTCGAGCTCAATGTGAACTGTGTTTGAGATTGTGTTTTGCAACAGCTAACTTAGTGTACAATAATACAGACGTATACGGTATGGGAATATATGTGTCGTGTGATTGTGCATTCATGTTGAATACATTCCCGATATTTAGAACTGAGAAATATAAAAAGGATGAACTATAAACTTCTAGTTCCTGCTTCTTACAATTATACGCAACTTTTATTATTTGGAGAATGATGTCCAGCTTTTTTTTAAAAATATTCTCAGGTTAAAGATGCTCTTGCCCAGTTTGATACTGCACTTTCTTTGGGTCCTAATGCTATTGAGGCCCAAGCTGCTTTGTATAACAAAGCCTGCTGCCATGCCTATAGGTACAATTTCAATATCTTTCTCTATCTTTTGTGTATTAGGATGTGTTATGTTACACATTTTCAATCATCCGGAACACTTTTTCTGTTATCAACTCAACTTACTTATTGTCAATCATCATTTAAAAAAAAGATAAAAAATTATCAAACAAATGTCTCTGGTTAGGAAAACACTTATTCAATTGATAATACCTTTGAGCACCAGACTATTATACCGCGAATCTTATTGTTTTGTTTAAATTTTGAGGAAGGGGGGAAGGAAAGAAAGCTGCTGACTGTTTGCGCACTGCTTTGAAAGAATATGACCTTAAGTTCGGCACTATTCTGAACGATCCAGATCTAGCCTCATTCAGAGCAATGCCTGAATTCAAGGAATTGCAAGAAGAGGTTTGCAGCTCGAACCTGATTTTTTCTTGGAATTATATTTCTCAGTTTCTCATTATGTTCAAGTTCATATACGTTTTCTATATTGCAGGCTGTATTGGGTGGAGAAGACATAGGCTATGGCTTTCGGAGGGATCTTAAACTAATTAGTGAGGTCCAAGCACCTTTCCGTGGGGTTCGTAGGTTTTTCTACGTGGCATTTACAGCGGCTGCGGGTATCTCGTTGTTTCTTACCGTACCTAGGCTATTCCTTGCAATCCAGGGGGGTGATGGTGCTCCCGGGCTGTTGGAAACTTCACAAAATGCAGCAATCAATATTGGGGGTAAAGAATGATTTATCTGCTTTCCTACTTGAGGGAAATTGTCTTTTGTGATTTCATACATTTGATATGATTGTGAGCTTGAATAGTAAGAAGTTAATTAAGTTTTTGACTCAGTATGGTGCAGGTATTATTGTTTTTGTGGCCTTATTTCTTTGGGACAACAAAAAGGAGGAGGAACAACTTGCACAAATTACACGAAATGAAACTCTATCTAGGCTACCGCTTCGACTTTCAACTAACAGGATTGTGGAACTTGTGCAGCTACGGGACACAGCTAGACCTGTCCGTAATGATTCTTCTTTGACCAGTTATATCAGTTCGGCTCTAAACCATGATGATAATATATTTTATTGCATACTGTAGGTTATTTTGGCTGGTGATAAGGAGACAGTTTCTGCTGCCATGCGCAAAGCTGAGAGGTTTCGAACTGAGCTTCTAAGACGAGGAATTATATTGGTTCCTGTCATATGGGGTCAGGGGCGGAAAGAACCGCAAATGGAGAAGAAAGGCTTCGGTCTTTCTTCTAAAGCAACTACTTCTCTTCCATCTATAGGGGTAAGCTGGCAATTCCTCTCACACACACATGACATCAGTTTTCTCCTTCGTGCAGCTACTCCCATCTTCATATGCTGTTGTGTGTCATCTAGAAAATCTAAGAAGTTCCTTTTTGGGTATCAGGGAGAAAGAAAAAAAAAAAAGTGGAAAGGATTGTAATAAAAGTTGGTTATAGATTTTGCTCCTGAGCAATCTGCAGACACCGAGAATTTTAAAATGAAGCTGACTATCACTTTTACAATCTGCGTTAGTTCCTTTTTAAGCTTCTACTTCACCTTTTATGTTAAAATTCTGCCTGTACCTTTATGTTAAAAACAGTCAAGAAATTCAAAATTTTAAGTTACTAACTTATAAGAACTTCATGAAAAGCATATAATACAGTGCATCACTCACCTAGCAAGATGCATGTGAGCCACTAAGTGTGTTACATTTTCTCTCGTTCTTCACAGTTAGATAATAGCATACTATAGTATTTGTTTGTGTATCTGTTTCCTTCTGTTTTTATCCGTTATTTTATGGGTGCTGTTGATTTATGATCTCCTGGTTCCTTGTAGGATGATTTTGATAAAAGAGCTCAATCAGTAGTCACGAAATCAAAAATCAAAGCAGAGATTCGATACCGAGCAGAAGTTGTATCAGCAGCAGAATGGGAAAGGTTGTTAGCTTTTTGCTATTTTATTGCCTACTACTTCTAGTTTATTCTTTAGTGTTATTTATAATTTCTCTATATGCATAGGTGGATTAAGGATCAACAAAAGTCCGAAGGCATAACCCCAGGGGAAGATGTATACATTATTCTCCGTCTAGATGGTCGTGTTCGAAAATCAGGACGGGTTAGTGATCTTATTTCTTATAACATATGTTCTGGCATTTCTATACTCTTGCAGGAGACGGTATATCTATACTTAAGCAGTATTATTGACTGTATCACTGTACTGAGGAAATATGATATGGCCTTCCACTTCTCAGGGAATGCCTGATTGGCAAGAAATCGTGAAGGATATACCGGCAATGGATGATTTTTTAAGCAAGCTAGAAAGATAATGGAATATCAACTTCGCAATTTCCAAGCTTCCAGATTCATTCATTAGAACATCAAGTTTGCACAGTCGAAGCTTACAGTTCCATTGATTAACGTATATGTTGAGGTTCGTGTCTTTGTTATAAGTTTCATGTATTTGTTTCTCAGTCAGTTTGATTGAAAAAACTGGTTCCTTAATATCTTCAGTCTGGTTATATCCTTGAATGAAAAAAGAATGTGATATGCCCCATTTATAAGACATCATCTCCTCAAAAGGACTTAAGTGAAGATGGGTATCCGACTTACCATATAGAAAAATCCGGAACCGCAAAATGGATTCTTTTTGCTGCTGTTCTAGTGTTCTGTCCTTTGCTTGTTGTATGAGTCTTTATCACTTATGTTTCTTGTTTACATTTTGAAATAGTGTTGTCTGTTTGTTTATTCATTGGATTTAGAGAGAAGCATGTGAGATTTTTACTTATATTGAGAGAGAGTATTGATAGATGCACTGCCTCTCTGGGGGATCCAACAACTTCTCGGCTACAATCGAGAGAACCGGCAAATCTTGCATTTGAAAACGAGCTCTATTTTTCTCTCTTTCTTTTATAAGTAACAATTTTTTAATAAATAAA
>JAQRGC011552053.1:0-12532 GCA_028659135.1 Plantago lanceolata | reverse complement strand
CTCTCTCTCTCTCTCCCTTTAAATGTTTATAAGAAACTCACGACAGTTATTTGTTATTAGTTTCGGAATCCACGGAAACAAAGATCTTAAAACAAAAATAAAAATAGTTGAAAGTGTAATAATAGCATAAACATGATTACAAAAAGATTGTCAACAAGTTGTATATAGCACATATTGTTTTCCTCTCCCTTTCCGTCGAAACTTGGCGGACCATTAACTAGTTTCTAACCATACCAAATTTATTTCACTAAATCTAATTAATTATCATATGAACCAATGGTGTTGAGATATGTGTCGCACTATCACCACAACTTGGGTTGCTCTACCAACCTGGCCACACAACCAGATTCATTTTCTCTTTTATTTTTAATGTTTTTGTTTGTCTTGGTGTTGTCACGGGTTGCACTTGGTCATGAATAAAGATAGTCTTAAGCCATTGAAGGAGGGTCAATAGTTGGTTGTTTGGTTCTCATGTGATTTGTAGGTTCATGGCCCAAAAAAATAAAATTGGGTTTGGGTATGATTTTATGGAACTCGGGTTATTGTCAAACCAACAAACCCTACTCACTCCACAATTGTATTTCTTTATCTAGGTTGTCTTCTGACAGTCGCCTCTCTCCTTCGAACTCGCCGCTTTATTCTTTTTCCAGTCAAATCGCCGCCCACACACTCCTCACGACAACACCGATAACATTTTCGGAATCCCCATCCTCCGATCTACAACCCTACGGTTTTCGTTTTCAAATTTGGTCACTTTCGAAAACCGTCGCCTCGAAAGTGGTAACTTTTGTGGCGGAGGTTTGCTCGATTAAGAAAATGGAAACATTTTGAGCTTTGAATTTGTCTTGAGCGGACTTAATGATGCTATGGTTGAGATCTGACGGGTATGGGCGTGGTCGGAAAGCTTCTGGTTGATTGGTGGTTTGTGCTATAAGGGACAGTCGAAGTCTTCTGTTTCTGGTAGTCTTTCCGGCGAGCCGTGGGAGATGTGTTTGACTGCTTCCTATTTTCAGATAAGTTTCCATCCAATGTTTACTCTAATTTTTTCCGACTTAGAAACTATCATATCTAGTCTCGTCTTTGCATTAAACGAAAATTAGAATATTATGGAGCTTTGTCGGAATTTATTGTTCCGGTCAGGGATTCCGACTAGGGTTTTTTAAAGCAGGGTTAAATTGTTCATTTAACATCAGTTGGTGCCCACTTTTAGCATTTCAACCTATATTTTTAATTCCACCATGTAATCTGTCAAATATTTGTAGTCTTGCATACGAGTAATTCTCATGAAAATCAATCTTTCCTGAACATTAGGAAAATCAACATTTTAATAAGTATAAAGTAGAGAAGTGTATTCAACACTTCGGTAGAAACTAGAAAGTGTATCGATTTTCCTAATGTGTAGGAAAAGCTGATTTTCCTAGACTTTACCTTGCACTACATTGCTAAGCTTAATAAGACGGTACCGTTTTATGTTTTTCTTCTTCTTTTTTAACGGCAAAATCTACTTCGTCCTACTTTTACTCCTACACTACTCCTATACTCATATACCACATTATAACTACGAATACACTCGAACCAACCTTATAACTTCAAATATTTCTAAACCAACCTTATATCTCCAACCTCTTATGTACTACTCCAGAACCTTAACTACCGTACCACCTTATAACTCCCAGTTTTATGATATTGTTCTAATTTGGTTTCCGATAAGTGTATAGTGAAATGGAGATAAATTACATATTTTTCTTCAAAAGGGGACAATTTGTTCATGTTGGGTTGATTGTTGGTCTAGGTTTCTCCATTTGGAAACTAATGTTGGATCTGGTCATTTGTGTAAATCTCGATCTAGCAAACTGCTTGTTGAATTACAACAAATATCAATTTGTTATCCAAATTGGTTATTGAGCGGTTCCATAATATTTTAGGCGCATGCATAACTTATGTTAATTCTTTTTCATCTTAATTGTCATATTGTTATGTCATTAATGGGTTATACTGTTGTTATATTGTTATGTTTGATTTAAATAACATCATTGTTGCCTTGCATTGACATCGGAAAATTTTGAAGTTGCCGGCATAATATCCGGCGCAGCCCTAAACTAGTTGCATTTGAATTTTGATGTTGATGCAGGAGTACAAATTTCAGATGAAGTCATTTTCCAGTGTTATCGTCAGTTTGGCAACATGTCTAAATCACCTTCTAATCGCCACGAATAATCACGGTATGGGGTTTTAATCCTATTTCAAGTGCACACACTCCCGGCTTATACTAATTAAATGTTGATTTTTTAAATATTTAAGAAAATATCGCCTTTCACATGACATACTCTCTCACAAATTCTAATATTGATAAGTGAAAAATATGTTGGTCTCGACTAAGAACGACCTGGAGCGGCTTAGTACAGTCCATGGCTCTAGAGCGTAGAGGACGCGAGTCGAAAGTCGTCTCTTACGAAGACCGCGTCTTCTTTTTTTTTTTTTTTAAATGGCAAATCTAATTATTCTACTCCTACACTATACCCTAACCACTTTGAGTCCGTCTCTTGAGGAACCAACTGTTGAAAAGACCAACGCAAACCCACAACACGCGTAGGTAATAAAATGATCCTAAAGGAATCATTAATTATTTTGTGTTGGTGTTTTTATAGTCTTTACATAATTTGATCTCTTTTAAGAATTAGTAAACCGCTTTATACTGTATCTCCAAATACATTCATACAACCTTATAAGTTATAACTCTAAATAAATCCATACCACGACATTATGAAAAAGACTGCGTCTTATTTCAAGATAGAAAATACGAGTAGAGTGGAAGTACACTACGTCAGTTACACCACCTGACCTCTTTTTATGACATTCTTGTGTCATGTATTACACCCTGTCGGGAAAGGTAACACTACGTCAGGTGTAATGACCGACACAATAATGGGTCGAGATCCGCCCCAATGGGCCGGCGAGGTTACTCCTGGACTGCTGTCGGAAATTATATGTTGGCCCCACAAACCAACACGGGTTCTAATCCGTGCACTTTATCCTCACTCGTGAGTGCACTCGGAACTTCCCAATTGATCACCCATCCTAGAATTGCTCCAGAGCAAGCACACTTAACTTTGAAATTCTTCTAGGTGGATTTTCGAAAAGAAAGGTGCACCTTATTAGTATGAGTAACGTTTTCAATCCCTCTAAACTCTCGAAATTTCTGGGGCGTTACATCAGGTGTCCCGCCCCCGACCTCAAAGTAACCTACTTGGGATTACCCTGTGGTCCGAGCTTCACAAACAACTCATGTCAGTCAGTTACTGGAAGTCTGGAACAATGACTTATGCGTGATAGTCTTATGGGTAAGATAGAGTCATGAATGTAGGTGATAAAAATTAAAAAAGAAAAGAAAAAATAAAGGGGCATTCCGAGAATTGAACTCGGGACCTCTCGCACCCTAAGCGAGAATCATACCACTAGACCAAATGCCCATCTACATAACATCTTAGCATCAACGCCGTATTTATCCCAAAATTAAGCAAGACCTCTCTAATTTAACATCGAACTTTAACTTACATCGAAAGAGACATACACTTTTGAATGTATTCTATGCATCAGTTCTTAAAGGTGCTCTTTAAATTAGTTTCAATTGATTTAAAGCGCAAAACATAAAATATTAAATGAGTCCACTAAGTTGAGGGTTTATTCTTTGCTACATTACACCATTGTGCCTCATCTTGCATCACGAGTTGTACCTTGACAATACCATATGTTTCATATATTGTACTGTACAACATATTAAAACAACACAGAGACACAACACCGTGGTGTATCAAAGAACAAACCGAATTAAGGTTGTAATTACTTGCTGCCCATCATCGTCTTGTCTTCTCTGTAACAAGAACACAGAAAAGTTATGAATTCTCCCAAAATTGGTACCAAACACATTTAAGATCCCTTCCAAATTTCTCAAGCTCAGTCCAGAGCTCCTCTGTCCGCCGCAGAAACCCTAGGTCAGTTCATCCTAACACCGTTTCTTACTTTTGCTGTTTGTTCTTATGGTTATTATTTGTTTGTAAAAGATGATTCTGTTTGCAAATTGTGCTGAATTTGTCTCCAGTTATCTAAAAAAATTCATAATTTGAATGATTGAATCAATCCCTTTGTAGTAATTGATTAATTGATGGTTGAATTTGTCTAATTTCAGCAATTTTAGCTACTTCTGGAGTGTTTCTATTTTTTGCCTCTTCACTTGTTGATTGGATTTTTGTTCAATTTTAGCAATTTTATTTGATTGAAGCTGTTGGCACATCTGTTATACTGTTAAGTCTTTGAAATTGAGTGCATAAACATAAATAAGTTGATTGTAGATTTGTAGGGAATAGGGATCAAATATGGCACCCAATAAGAAAAGGAAAAGAAACAATGCTGCTGCTAACAATGCTGGTTCTGAGATAGCTGAGCTTAGGAAGAAGCCGTTGAGGCGATTGGTTAGAAAGGCTGATATCGTTGAGTCGTTACCTGCTGAGTCTAGTCTAGAGAAGGTGATTTCGGGGGAGGAGAAGGTGGTCGTTGGAGATGTGAATGGTGAGGGGGTGAAAGAATCGGTTCCGGCTCCTGAGGTTAAGAAGAAGAGGAAGCCTTGTAGCTGGCTTAAGCTTGACAAGCTTAATGAACTGACTGGGAGTAAGTCGACGGTTCAGGAGTCTAAGCAAGGTGGGGATGCGAAGGGTGAAAATTCTGGGAAAGGGAAAGGAGCTGTGGTTGAGAAAGGACAAGGGAAAGAAACGAATGCCCTGAAACAAGGTAACGATGGGAAGGGTCCAAAATATGGAAAGGGGAATGGAGCAGAGGGTAAAGAAACAAATGTCCAGAATTCTGGACAGGGCAAAGAAGCGATTGTTCAGGGTTCTGGACAAGGCAAAGAACCCGGTTCTGTTTCTGAAGCTCCTTCGAGAAATGACAAAAGGTGGAATAAACGTAACGGGGGTAAGAACTTGAATGAAAATCGTGTTGATCCTCATGAAGGGCACAAGGACATGATGGAGAAAGATGATAAGACTGTTGGAGGGCTGATTTTTATGTGCAATTCCAAAACCAAACCAGATTGTTTTGGTTATCAAGTGATGGGAGTCCCGGCTAACAAGAAAGAAGTTGTGATGGGCATTAAGCCTGGAATGACACTTTTTCTCTACGACTATGATTTTAAGCTCTTGTATGGAATCTTCAAGGCATCTTCTGCTGGTGGCATGAAACTGGAACCGTCAGCTTTCGGTGGGGGCTTTCCAGCTCAGGTTGATATTGCTTATCCATTTAACTTTCACTGTTTCTCACTTTATTGTCTTCTTTGTCAAGTTGTGAGGTGTTTATATGATTGTTTGTTATGCAGGTCCGGTTCACTGTTCAGAAAGACTGTGTACCTTTGCCTGAAAGCATGTTTAAGAAAGCACTGAAAGGTAGCTATGATGACAGGACGCACAAGTTTAAGACGGAATTAACCATAAGTCAAGTAAGCACAAGGCTACTGTTTCCACTGTTAGATGCATTTTTTAGGGTCTGTCTGTAATAAAAGTTTGTATTTTTCGCTGCAGGTGAAACGTCTTACAGACATGTATCGTCCTGCCCCAGTATTGCACCCTGGTGGCCTGTCGATTGATAAGGGACGTGATTCGACTTTGTTGAATAAAGAAGCCAGCAGAGAACATAGGTATATGAGCAATAATCTCCCTGAACACCATGCCTCTTCTGGTGCACCTCCTTCCAGAGATCCACTTTTTCTCACCGAGCAAGAATACAGAAATTTCGGTCTTCGGAAAGAAAGTCATTTGTTGCCAATCACAGCAGTTGATAATGGTAGTCGTACCTGGGAGCCTGAGAAATTTGTTCATGCCACAGAACATCTTCCGAGCAGTTTACCTTTCACAAATGTCGGCTCAGAAGTGCAGCACGGTAGTTTACCTTTCACAACGGTTGGCGTAGAAGTGCAGCACAGAGAAGTTGATCAACGTGATTCATTATTCCTTAGTGAGAAAGACTACCGAGCTCATGGCCTTAGACGCCCCCAGCAAGTGCAGAATGTGCCATCTCCTATAGTGACAACTAATGTAGTGCAGGAAAATCGGCACAGGGATGTGTGTGATCCTTACGATGACAGCTCCACTTCATTGGTAAATCGATATCTGTCTCTGCCAATGACAGGAGCACTTCCTGCTGAACCATATCCAATTGCTAGGAGGGATTCTTATATCAGTGATCTGTACAGAACTGATATAAATAGCCATGAAAGAACAGCTCTTGTTGGTGGAAGACCGGCAACATCATATGGGCAATCTGACTTGGGTGAACGGCCATACTCTTATTATGCTGCTTCCCGTGAACCGTCCGAGTTTAATCAGGGAAAACGCCTACAGTCTGAAGCTGACTTGGAAACTGCACCAGTATCGCGCCGCTACTCTTTTGCTGGGCCATCTCCGTCGCACCGCATATAGTATTTGGAAGCCGGACCAGTCTCTATGGCACCACTGATAGTTTCTGGAGTCTGGACTTAGGAGCAAGATGTCGACAGTCTTATGCAGTGCCTAGGCAAACAGTTCTGCTTATTTATAGGTTTTGTTGTCAACAGTAAACTAGTCCTGTTCTTTGTTTTTTTCATGAGACTTTCACAGGCTACTGCTTTTGGAAACCTGTGGGACAAATTATTTAGGGAAAAATAATGTATGGAACCATAGTGTGATAGTATTTGATTATTTATATAGACTTTACAACTGGTGGTTTAGATTTTTTTGCTGCTCAATTTTTATGCACAAACCCCTTCGAGTTATATTTCATATAATGCAACCTATATGATGATTTTACTCGGTCATGGATGGTTCCTGGTGGATAATCAAGATTAATCATGTACATGTTCATGAAATAGTACCAATATGTTCTTAAGTGAACAAACCTCAACACAACGATTATAGATTTATAGTAGTACTTTGCCTTGAGTGAGGTCAAACAGACCAAACAAAAATCTCGTTACAAAGGCGGCGACAGAACGCATGTTATGTTCCTGGATACAAAGATACAGCAGCAGCATCTAGCTATGCTAACAACTGCAGCTTAACCAAAGCTCCTGCTGCAAGCTTCCTATCTTCTACTATCCAACTCTTAGTACATTCATAGCAAATTTCAAGCAAGTCACCTCCAAACGCAGCACCACCAGATTTACTGGAACAATAGGATATTTGAAGACTATTGATTAGGCTCAGAACCCGGAGAATGAGATTCCGTATTAGAGCCATCATTCCCTCCACCTGATATGGTAGGGACATTGCCTTGGTACATTGGAGGAGGTGGAAACATCGGCGGAGCACTGGTAGTCTGGATTCCAGCACTTCCTGGGGCCATTGGGAGAGGTGCCATCATTGGTCTTTGGAGGCCATTAGGTTGGCCAGGCATAGGTGCACCTGGGGGCGGCGCCATCTGTGGCATGGGCGGACCGGACATGTAACCTGTGTCCATAAGATAAGATGTTAGGAAATAGAACAGTCACATGATGCATTCATCACTAATGTTTCCGTCAAATAATGAAGAGTAACACTGGGTAATCCCGTACAGAGTTTCTGTGATCACAATGGAGTTGTGCAAGACAAAATATAACACGGTTGAGATTTGGAGGGGTTGCAACGACATACGAGAGAAGAGGGTGAATGAGCATTAGCAAACATGAGACACCACAACAATATGCATTACTAATTTACTACACTTCCTCAGGCACAGAAACTACTCCATACCAATCAAGTAATGATACAATTTAAAGTCAATCTTGATCACATGACATCTACTAACATTTCCGAAGTAAGATCTAGTTGGTCAAAGTGGCTAGGATGGCAAAGTCAGATGTTATACAGAACGATATATACGAGACATGATATAAACAACAGAGTTACTATTAAAAAAATTAAGTTTACTACTTCCACCATTTTTATTTATTTAAAGTTTTAGCAAACTTTTATTTCTCACAATATTTGAAGTTTTACCCCAAGTCCCCTATATGAATCATATATGAATCAAATTATAGGTGGGACCTCTCTCTCTCTTTTATTTTTTTTTTAATCCTTCAAATCTGAGTTTTTAGAGGATTGGCGTATGAAGTGAATTGATAATGGAAAAACCAAAACTCTGTTTTTTAACTAAATATAGGGTAATGATTGGTTTTCTTAATTTGTGTGCATTAACTTAAAACTTTAAATAAAAGAAATGGAGGAAGTAGATCATTTGACATACCCGGAGCTCCAGGCGGCATCATCGGTCTAGGTAAAACTGGAGGTCTCATCCCAGGGAGCAAAGGTGGACCAGGAGGATATTGCCCTGGTAGCATCATTGGCATACCAGGCCTTAGTTGGGGATAAGGAGCAACTGGAGGCCTATATGCACCAAGATGTTCCTTCACTTTTTGGTCTATCAAACTTTGGTTCAGTTGTGCCTCGTATTGCTGATAATAAGTTCTAACATTAGCCTGCGGAATAAACATCATCAAGTTTGTATCATCTTACACAGCCTTCACTAAATGAATCAACAAATTGCAAAAGTGCTTTAAGAAAGAAAACTAATTACCTTGTGCTTGTAACCGGCATTATGTTGCTTTCTCACTGAAGGCTGCATTACCAACAAGAACATTTTAACATCATGAAACTTCATGAATACAAGCTTTAAGACATTTTTCTTCAAGTGTAAACTCACAGAAAAATTAAAATTCACAATGTGCATACTATATCATAACTCTTAATTGAACCACACTATTTGCATTTCAACCAGGGTTGTACGCGATTCTCTCATCGAGGAGAATCTGAGAGAATCGATTCTCCAGCGGATAAAATATTTTTAGATTCTTTGATTTTTGGAACACAATTCGCTAGCCTTTGAAACATGATTAGTTCATTATTTAAACTTGATTCGCTACTATTTGTGATTGGATTTTCGCTAATCTGCCCAAACAAAGGATTCATTCTCCGATTCTCTAGATATAGAGGCCCGGAGCGTGGGAAAATAGCATCTACATATACATTCATTTATTCGATCACGTCAACCCTGATTTCGACTTAATATATGAGAATCAGATAAACAACAAACAAACAGACTGGTGCATACTACTACAAATTATTGGTCACAGGACCAGCTATATCCTACAGATTACAGCTTATTCAGCTGCGAATTAACGGCAAACAAATAAAAAACACTAAAAAAAAGCTGATCCGAGCAAAGGGAGGAAGTGTTTGGGTAACTCACCGAATCGTGCGTGAGGTAAGTGTCGCAATAATCACAGTAATACCTGGAGAAACAAACACAGATTTACATAAGCACATAACTGGTGATGCAATTCAAATTTCGTTAGGTTAAGATAGGGCAAATCAATGTACCTTGGCATTGCTTAATCCGAGCTAGCTGAACCAAAAACCTGTGAATTGAGCAGCAAAATTGATCAATAGAGATGAAATTAACAGAATCGGACATAAAACGAAAGCTGAATTTGATAAACTCACAGTCGGATTTGCAGCGGTTTGAAATTCCCGGTGAAATGGAAATTTCTGGAAATTGGAAAACCCTAGAACAGAAAAAGAACAGTGATGCTTGCTTATGCTATAGTCTCTGCCTGTGATGCTAGTAGCAATTTTTTAATTTGAAGTTGTCAATTGTACTAAACGCTTTTTTGTTTCTCATTAGTTCATTACCACCGAATTGGGTCGAGCACAAATGGACCAAACTTTTTTGATGGGCCCTAAATCGGCCAGGTCAGGTGACTTTGGACTGGATTCTCAGTTGGTAAAATGTGGCACAATGCCCATTTCTGGAAACATAACTCTTCCAACTTCCAGGTGAACAACAGAACAAATACACCCCTCGAAAACTTTGTTAACAAATTCGGAAAAAAAATACGAGGAAAAAAGTGCATTACTTGTTGTTGAAATCCCACACTGTTGTGCTAACTTTCTGGTAACTCCTTGGTACGCGCTCTAACAACCCCCTAGATCTCGATTTAGGGCTAAGCTCCCAGATCCACGAACTATGAAAGTGAGATTCGCTCTTTTGGACAGCTCGGGCAGTAGGCCTGGTCCTGAAAACAAAGGGGTGTGTGTGTGCTTGTGTGTGTTAGACCGGTCTGCTGAATAGTCAGGCCGGAATATTTCTGAGACTTCAACTCAACAGGAGGCCGTTCAACCGTCCTGGTATAGACTTCGAGTACTATTCACTCTAGAGAGAAAATATCAGTTAACTTTCTTTGATGATGGCTGAGCTCCTTTTATAGACATGGTGTGCCCTTGGATCTTTGACAAGTGTACATTCTGGATTTCCTCCTGTAACTATGGTTTCACTTTATGCAGAGTATTATAATAATTTTGGCACAGCCACCGCCTTAAGTTGTCGCTGTCAAAGGGTAATTGGGTAAAATCCCTCCGACTTGGAATCTGTCTGGAATGTTCAGGTGAATTCTGATGCCAGATCATCACTGGGGATGTCGAGTCCTTCTCCAACTCGACCCCTGAGCTGTGTAGAACAGGTCAACGTCGGGTTCTCTTCTATGTCGAGCTCAGGATCATAATTATACAAGCTGACCTCATTGCTCTTATTCAGTGGCCGCTTTGATGTCGACTTGTGGTCTATTTCCTTCTCTTGCATTCTCTGAGTGTAAGTATGGTGAAGGTCCACATGTCGAGGTATGTAAAGTCGGGCGATATGGTCCTCGCCTTCCAGTGGCCGATAATGTCGAATTATCCTCTGGATCGTCCTAATTCGTGGTTCTCGAGTATAATTGGGGTAGGACATATTTCATACTTATCACACACCGATTGATAAAAAAAACCCTGAAATCAACAAATAAATTAGATAATCCTCCGCCCTTAATAAGGACTTTTAAAGGGATGGTGACATAATGCTAATATGGTATTAGAGTCAGGTTTAAGTCGATTTCTATGATGGTTTGTTTGTATATGATGAGTTTGAAGTTCTGAACCGATGTATATTTTGATATTTAATGGTCCACGCGTAAAGGTGATGGTCATATCGACCTACACGCGAGGGGCATGTTGAACTTACATCCCAACTTGCTTATAAAATCAAATCACTTCACAAGCTCAAACCAATGAGAATTTTAGAAATGGCATCACAATCAAACCTTTTGTCTTGGAGCTAAATATATAGTGCTACTAGTAGTAAGAATTAGCCTAATCTTGATTAAAAGGTGAAGGCTAAGTTTGTTCCTAATAAGGAGTTGGTTGATCCACTAATCAAAGTTTATTGATGTTTGAGCAGAGCCGCAATTGTGATAGTGTATGATTAGTACTCGGATATAATATACCCATCGAGCAGGCCAGGCTGGTTTGCTTGGGTTGATGGATAAAGAGAAATAAAGTCGCAACCACCTTTGCATTATTATCAATTCTGACTTTTGTTAAAGAAGGAAAGAAAGAAAGTAGATATGCCGATATGTATAATGTTACGTTATCAATCAATTCACTCAACCCACCAATCTAACGATAAACTAACTCACACAACACAATTAAAGCATCTCTCAAATGTTATGTCGCTTAGCTGTGGATGACGACCGTGATGCAGAAACTCGCTTACAAATTACACCCCACTCTTATCTTATGTTTTTTCTTTTCGATTAGTCGTTTTGCTAGTGGTGAGAATATTTAAACTCGTTAATTTACATGTATGTTATCCTTTAATAGTAATAACTTAGTTGATAGAGACACAGATACAGTCTTGTGTTAGTTGTGTTTTACTTTTGACTTTTGTGAGACCGCACTCGTAATATTGAGCTAATAATTAACAGATTGAGATGGTAATAGTAAATAAATTAAATACTTATTGTTATGAAATAAAGTGGGCTCGTCCTTTCTACTACACGTGTCATGAACATATGCAATAATCAACACCTATACTACTACCTTCTACACGTAGCAATGTGCATGTTCAAGTATGAATGCAATGCACCATCTGTCATGGTGCATTAGTCTTGTTACCACTAAAATAGTGATAGAACTATTCTTAAAATGTATACACATAAAAATAGTATGAACTATATCTCCCTCTCCTTTCTATTAATATTTACTTTAATAACACTTATGACTAATGTTTTGTGAGTATAGGATTTTTCTCATGACTTCACCCCTATAGTAATCTTATGTTGATCTTTTAAAGTGCAGTCTTCCTTAATATAGTACTTCGACATAGCTAGTATCACAACGTATCACCTGAAAGATGAAAAGGTGAACAAATTATAAATTTTCAAAATACCACGTAAATGTTACATTTATTGTTCAAAGGTATGGTTGATCAATTTAAAAAAATAAATTGAGTGTTAAAATCTTTCAAGTGTATATTATCAAAAAGACTCAAGAGTAAGTAACTTGACATTTCAAAAACACTACTCCCTCCGTCCCGCAAAACTTTACTCACTTTCTTTTTGTAGGTGTCCCACAAAACTTTATCCATTACTAAAAATGGAAGCTACCCCACACATAAACAACATTATTTTTCACAACAATATTACAACTTTACCACTCCA
>JAQRGC011551932.1:0-12280 GCA_028659135.1 Plantago lanceolata | reverse complement strand
TACTACATTGAAATCATGATTTGATACTAACAGATTTCCCTCCCTAATTCCAAGATGTAGAAATCATGATTTGGTACAAATACTACGTAGAAATCACGATTTGGTACAAATACTACATAGGATTCAGGATTTGGTACTAATGTCTCAACTTCTAAGTATTCAATTAGCCTATGAAATGAAAAACGCAAGGAAACAGATTTAGTATACTAAAATGACAACATGCCAAATGAGTGCCATCAAAATTGTCATCATAATGTTAGTGGCCTGGTTCAACGAAAGGCGTGTCATATACTCATATTGCGATTTAGAGGCTACAATTACCGTGGTGACATCCATGTTGTAAATGTGCAATGCACACCTACCAGGGAGTGCCACCTCTACAAATGAAAAATGAGCGTAAAGTTCCAACTCAAACAGAACCTGCAACACCGCAGCTATGAGTTTAGTATTACTAAAATAACATGTGAATTCTAAGGATCTAATACTACATTCCGACCATACAAAGATTGCAGGTATTGTTGCACCATTTGCACAAGGACAACCAGGGATCCAACATTAGGAAACTTTGTTGTTCAAGGTTGGCTAGTTATGAGTTATGACTTACGAACATCCAACTTTTTTTTTAGAGAACGTTATGCCCACAGTACAGTCAGTATAAAAAAGAGCAAAAATGCCAATCCAAAACACATCCCAGCAATTACTGCAAATGCCTGTTAAAATAACTAGATGAGAAACAGTAATAGAAGACTAATGGTAAAGAATCCAAACAAAAAGTACCTTCCCTTGGGATTTGAACCCAAACTTGATAGTAAACCAGGACAATCCCCTATCCACAATCGGAGCAAGCGCAAGGGCCCTGTCAAAATTAGCCCGGGTGTCAGTTCCCCGATAAAAAATATGTCCCATATACATGAATAATTCCAGAAAGATTCCTAATCACGAAAATGTCCACAATACATAGTTCCAGAAAGATTCATAATCATCATAACCAGTTGACAGTTTATTAGCACAAAACGTTAAATAGATGAAAGCGACTCAAAAATCAAAATTATACAAGGCAGAAGCAAATTTATATTTACATGATCCCAGCCTATCAGACAGTTTGTAATAATACACAGAATTATGCTACACGATAGACAGAAATTAGAAGTTTCAGCGATTTACGAGTGTGGTCATTGCACATTGCAGTGGTTTATTTTTTAAATCACTTCTCTAGCAGTAGTATTATTTTTAGTATACTTTTAACATCAGCAGTTCAACGCAGATATCAAAGTGGCTTAAAGAATGTCCTGGCATTTGTCTTTACACGTATACACTCTCCTCCCAGAATGCTACATATAAAATAGAAACACCACTACATTAAAGGTTGGTGGTTTAACGCCTTTAACCATAACCAAACGGCTAGAATGACCTGACGGACAGAGAAAGGATGTACAATTATCCCATCTTAACAGATATAGGAAGGGAAAGAGCAACACATCACAATGAATTGTCATGAACCCCATCAGGATGCTACTATAATGAAAACCATCTCACCCTGCAGCTCGCAGAATCTTGGTCACTTGGCTCCCTGCCCATACCATGGCCATTACTTTGAGAAACCTGAAAAAACAAACCTAAACAATTCAATGTACCCTCAGAAGAATATAGGCGATTCCACCTTCCAAAAACAATTTTACCTTTCAGCAGCTGCCCAATAACCCATTTTCCCAGGTGCAGGAGCGGCATAAAACCTACGATGCAAGTTTGCATTACTCAAGTTGAACTTTTGTTCATCTAGGAAAATTACTGTACAACTTTCATACAAACATTTATATTTAGCCATATAAAAACATATCAAGTAGGATTCTGCATAACAAGTTTGCATAATTCAAGTACCTTTTGCAGCATGTAGCAAAACTTTAGTGCACACAAACATTTATTGTTAACCACACTACAGACTACAGTGAAATCTGGATATATTAGTTGACAAAAACTTGTGTTAGGTGGGTTCTAGACTCTAGACACACCATAAGTATTAGAAAGAACCACATCACCCGTCATACCATTACCCTAATGTGCACACTTTAAGAAGAACCAGAGCACCACCACCCAAGTATAGTTTGCACTAGTCTAACAGCTAGACCGTCTAACGGAAATTCTTCTCTGGTTAATACCTGATAAATTTATAATGTGGATTAACTAATAAAAATTTTGGTTGGTAACGACTTAAAACTCAGGAAGAACATGTTGAATTTTTCTATCTATAAATTAATGACCTGGATGAATTGATAAACTCCGTGGTACCGATGTTATTAATTTAAACAAGCTCTACTGTATAAGGCAGGATTATGATGGAAGGTGAAATTTTATGAAAGAAATCTCATTGGAGTTTAGCAACCCAAAAATGATTGTGCACTTTTTAACACACAGTTATTCCATCAGATTATTCCGAATGCCATTTAAAGTCAAAGATTTCGATAATCAACATATTCTTTATTTTTGCACTAGTAGATATAGTTGACAGGCCTAAAAAAGCTTTAACAATCGACTGAACTACAGACCGAACGGAATAGTGAATTTAGAGCTATATGCAGATGAGACCGAGATTCAACTGGGAGGCAGGGAGCTTTGTGGTGAATACTGAATACCAAAGGGACCAAATTGACTGATATAATGGCGGATCCTGTATAGAGCTAAACAATAAAACTCTCATTTCATCTGTGTGTATTTTTCATGTAATAATGTTAAGACACAGCATTTATATGTAATATACTCATCGATGATCTGATAATGCATCTATTTTCTTGTTACATAACTGATCGTAAATTACTCACCACACCACAAGAAAAGTCGTAAGATAGTATGCTGTATTTAGAAGGCCATAGGACAAAACTCCGGAGATACCATATCTCTTTAATCTGTCCCATGTTGAGCTGCAACAAATTTCAGAATCAAATATCAGTTGCACAACTAGAATTAGTTAACACATGGTAACCAGTCGGAACCAATGAGCAAAAACTTGCTTTAGTCAAGCAGTAGCCAGTAAGTACTTATTGGATGTGCTCGTATGATCTTGTTCCTCTTTGGCCATGTTCCCATCAGAAGCTGCAACAGACAAGATTGAAAAGTTTCAGGACAGTAGTGATAATTGAATAGATAACGAGCTAACAACGCTGCTGTTTCAAGTGCACACCTTGCTTCTCAATGGAGCTGCCCTCAAAATTTGATGACTCGTTAGTCTGGCCTTGCACCAAAAAGAGAATATTTCAGAACACATACATTAAAAATGTACAAGATGAAAAAGGGCAACACTGGAAAGATCAAGAAACCATTGCTAAGATACATATATAGAGTGAAGAAGAGGTGACGGTCTTACTGAACATAAACCACCTCACATTTTGAATAGGTATATACTGCAAAAGAGGAAAGGGAAAAAGAAAAAAGAAAAAGAAAGGCTACTTGCTCCAACACAGTATTCTTTAACAGTGACAGTTCCATTTCATCTGTATATCAAACATACTCCTAAGTCCCAAGTCCTAACTGTACTGTAGTGATATGGATAGTCATATAACATGAACTTTCTTTAACAACATAGTCTAAGGATATGCACAAACAAAACAACACATGTTTCAGCCTATCACACGCGAGACGACTGGTAAAGATAAAGAGAAATGATATCAGAACAGTTTATCCTTACACAAAGAAATTGCAAGTAACAATAACGAAAGACGTGAATAAGCAATCAGATCAGTAACTGCAAACTAGAACCAATCCGATCAATGTCAACTGACAATAGCCTCATCTTTTTCATGCAACTTAAACACACTAAAACTTGGCAAGATCTCTTTCAGAGGATAATGAAATCACATGAAACAATAACATCTAAGGAGCATTCTCACACGCGATTACTCCGTGACAATAAACTTTGGACATACACAGAAAGGGAAACAAAGGTATACCGGAGTAATTATGTAGTTCAAAATCCTGTTCCAATGACATCAATTGCAGTTAAAAACAGTAATAAGATTCACATAATTCGTACCATCTCTCCAATTGAAAACCAAATAAATAAGGAAACACGACGAATTAATGAATTCGAAAGCGGAATTCAAACACAGATGAAACAACTGGAACGAAGTAATGGCATATACTCACGGTAGCGTGGCTGCAATTCACAGGGCGAAACTGAAGGGCGTTTGTCGAGCTATTTGAATCAGCGAAGAATCTAGCTACAGATCGCGCCGCAGGTGGCGGAGAGCGGCGAAGGATAATGTTGGCGGTGGAGGAGGGAAATGAGATGATGCTGCTCAGTGATGACATGGTGAAAGTGACTGAAGTCGTTTGAGTGTAGTAATTTACTTATTTTATCAAATCAAATCTCACTGGAAAATGGAAATCGCTTTTTATAGCAGTAAATATTTTTAACTCTATCCAAAGTGAAGATAAAATAAGAATAGTACCGGTCCCTTGCTGTGGCCACCGGACGAGTAGGTGATCCGTCCGGAAAGAGCCGTGAGAGGCCTGATCTGGATTCTGTAACCCTAGACAGCAACATATCCGCTATCTCCGCCATGATTCGGAGCATCTAGGACGAGAATCGACGGATTCGTTTGAGATAATGGACAATTACGATTGGTGTAAGTATGCTAATTGCTAGGATGGGGGGTTATGAACTTATGATTTCGAAGGAGAGCGTTCGGAGAAGGCTTGGTTCTGAGCAAGGAATGAGCTACACTGAGACACTGAGTTCACTTACCAGCTGCTCCAGCCACAATCACAGTTGGAGAATGATTACCATTGTTTGTTCACGACGAACGTGCAGGTCGTAGGGAGTGATCAATGGGGAACGGACCTCAGTTGGAGGATTCTTCTGACGGAAGGCGCTAATGGACTCACATTCCCTCTTCTGCTGAAATCTGAATGATGGCACAAAGTTTGGGAAATCAGAGGATGGTGCTGTATGGCTGTCGCCTGCTCTCCTTTAGCCTTACTACTTTTTCTCTGTTTCCGATGCTGATGTTGTTCGGTTCCATAAGATTCTAGCATTTGTGAACACTGAGCAAGGAAGAGATTGATCACCAGTAGCAAAGAGCTGGTTATGTTCCTAATATGGCGCAACGAAGGCTTGCTGAGGAGGTTACACGATTTGTTCATGGGGAAGAGGCCAATAGGGGCTTAGCGAGGCCATGAAGTCTACTGAGGCATTGAGACCTGGCGCAGACTAAACTGGATTGGAATACTATTCAGACTATTGCAGAGGATGTTCCATCTTGTAATTTGGAATGGGAGCAGGTCTTAAGCAGTTCTCTCGTTGATTTATCCGTTTCGACTGGTTTGCTTGCGAGTAAATCTGCTGCTCGTCGCCTGCTTAAGCAAGGGGGGCTTTACCTGAACAATAGCAGAGTTGATAGTGATGCCAAGATTTGAGCCTGATGATATTATCAATGGGAAGGTTATTCTTTTATCGGCCAGCAAGAAAACAAAATGATTGTGAGGATTTATTAGATCGATCATTAGATTGTGACTTGAGGTTCTTCAATGTTTATTTTGGATATACCAACTATATACACCATTAGTTTCATACTTTCATACCATGAATTTTGAGCAACAAATCGAGGAAATGGAGATTCCAACCCCATCGTTAAGCGCCTGAGTTTCCAGAAAGAAAATTCATAGTCTCAGTTTCCGCACTCTCATCATTGTTACATCAGGAGTATTATTCTAGTTCATAGTGAGGTTACTCATCCTTTATCATTATGTTTTCTTCAATGCATTTATGATAGTATATCAGTTTCCTTTCATTGATCTGTTGTTGCTTCAATTTCTACACTAGCTTATTTGTTGAAGTCAGGAATATCCAACTTTCTACAAATATGTACTATATTACCCTTACAAACTGTCATCAACGCACAAAATAATCAGCTGTTGTCACTATGAAGCCAGGCGAAAAGTTCACCACTGAACCCACTATATATACCTGAAATATCTAATCTACACTACAAGTAAACCTTTTTTCACGACATATAACATGAGACAGAAATGTACAAAATATTAGATCTACTGTAGTTACAGGTGATCAATTTATCCTCCCATTCCCAATAAAAGACGTCAAAACGCTCCAGGCTGCCGGAAACAGAACAGTGCTTCATGCCACATGGGAAGAATGGAATTACTTGACACGGAAATCATGTCTAAATATTGTCAGATTTTGAGTGAATTTGTCTCTGTTCTTTGATTCCAAGCTCCGGACTATATCAGCCATCAGTTTATCAAAACACGAAGCAAGGCGCTGATGTTGATCAGCAGGCTGCAAAAGTATTGAAGAAAGTGCTATCAGAAAATTCAATTATACACGCAAGGTTTGAAACAAGTTTCATAAAACATGGTCTTTATGGGTCGTATGACGCTTATACATGAGAAGGTTATGCACATTCACTAGAAATTACAAGTAGAGGTGCCTATGATAGCTTGGAACTTTCTTTGATTATAAAATTTTCAGGTCTACAGAAAACATATAATATTTATCTCAAGTAGATTTCCATTGCTCACAGAATCCAGTATGATCACAAAAAGTAAAAACAAAACCAGAAGGATAAGAGTACTTGCTACTTACTCCTAGCTTATTAATTAACGCTATTATTCCACTTTAACTGTCATGATCATTCCTCATAGGTAGAGTGACTGATATTATCAGATTATTTACATTATTATGTACTGATTGGACCATCTCAGTTCCGGCTTAGAGTTCCAGCTACAATAATAAAAATAGGGGTGGCAGAAGAAAATTTAGGACGCATAAATATCTGAAAGGTACCTGTGAAGCCAAAATATGAGCCTTCAAGTCCACAAACATCTGCACATGCACATAATGGTTGTTTCAGATAAACAGAAGCACAACACCAAATTTATAACATGAAGCTTAAGTACAAGCTAAAATACAAGGCATAGATGACTTTAGCAATGAAGAAAACTGTCGCACACTGACACAACATATTCAAGTAACCTCAATATTTAATATGAATAACCTGATGCTTAGAAGATATTTAAGACAAACGTGAATGGAAAATTGACAGAAAACTATAACCACAAGATACTTGTGAGAAGTGTGAAAAGTAAAAGAACTTCCGAATGTGTTCATTAAAATTGAACCAAATACTATACAATTGCATACAAAAGAATATGTTCTCGACATCACAAATATCCAAATTAATAAGAAAACGTCACCTGCTGATTTATAAGTATCAAGCTCAGCATTGGCCTACTAAGACTCCATTGGTTGCTGCAATCTTCAAATAAAACGATCTCGAAGAGGGTTTTAAGAATCTGGAGAAAATAAACATTTCACAGTTACGCAGAAGAACCATTGCATTTGAAGACAGGAAAGGAAGACAAGCAATTAACAAATGAGGTTACATGCATGTATATACCTACTAAACAACTCCCGTTCAGTTCGCAAAAAAGAGTTCAAGGACCATTACCATGTGTGAGTTTACATTAATACAACGTAGAATAAAGATAGTAATCCGGCAGTACATTAGAAGGTGGTTCCAAAACATAAAAGAAAACCTAGTTAAACAACAATCTCATACACTTCATGAAAAGAATAAAGGACAGCAGGTTGATCCGAACTTTATAACGTATGCAGAGTAAAGTCAGAACCAAGATGAAACAGTTCTAAGATCAAGAGTGGGCTCTAAGAATGTCAGAACTGAAACTGCAACATAAAAATCCAACACTCACTTCAGGGAGCAGTGCTGGGCATTCTGCGATGTGCCTGGCCAGATTAATAGCAGCAGGTGATGTTGGCGCTTCCCCCATGGTGATGTTGGTGAAATAGTACGCAGCCAAGTTTTCAATAGCAGAGGCACACTGCCAAATAAAAATTAAAGCCAATATGCCAAATCAGTACAACGTATAATCTATGCATCTAGTTATATCGGTGAACTTAGCACAGGTGCAGTTAGTTAATGGTGATATAGCTATATTGTATATACAATTACATGTACCTGTGAAGATATACCAGCATCTAGACCTTTGAGACCAGATTCAAGAGATCCAACGATATGCATAAAGGTTTGCGTATCAAGTTTCAGCACAAAAAGTAGATGGCTGCTAAACAGGACCTCCACGAATCCAAAGTATGCCTTTGTCAACTGCAGCACATAGGGAGATTGAGATAATAACCCCATCAATTGGAATCAGATGTAAGAAAATTGGAGTTCAAAAGTTTTAGGTCAAAGCAAAATCAAGCTACTAATCCTCTTAGTAAGAAGCCATTAATTTATCCCTTTGCTTAGACTAGATATTGTAATGCCGCTTTTTTTCAGGCCCACCTATAAATATTAGTTTTCTTCAGAGAACTAGACTGCACTTGGATTAGGCCTCCGAAGAGTTCTAAACAGATAAGGATTGACATATCTTGGACTGCTACAGTACCACCCCTTGAACTGTCTTAAATTTTATCAACCAAGATAAAAATTACATAGGTGAAGGCAGCTTTTAAACTTCCAAGAGTTCTATAAGGGAACAACAGACCATCTGGCCCTAACTTCTCTACTACATGAGTTGAGCAGTATAGGCAACAAATGGAGACCGAAAAGCAAATAAGCAGGCACTTCTCAACAAAAGACTGAAAAATTTTCAGTGTATGAACAAACCTTCCTGTAAGCCAAGATGTCAGCCAATGGAATTGATAGTGTCATTTTGAGTCCAATATCAAGTACATCAGCAAGTGCTCTATCTCCATAAAGTTCAAACACACCGAAATTGACATAGTTCCCAGCAAGTGCTGCCATTGAAGAAATTATGAGGTCAGGTGAAACAGTGAGTAGAACACAATAAGATACTAACCATAAAGAAGGTTTTCGTTGCTGGAGCTGCATATAGTGAACAAAATAGATTTCTAAAGCACGAAGAGTCGAGCAATTTACCTCTTGCAAGAATCGTTAGGGAGATCCATATTCCCTTGTATTTAGAGCCATATATATCAGCTACATTTGGTAAGGTTAAAATTCTTGAGCCATATGCAACCAGTAGTTTGCTGACTTCTCTGAATAGAAGTATGCCGTTTGGAGATGAAGTATCAAAAGTTAAACGTTGAGCTTTGTTTAACACGAACTCGGCCATGAACTTTAATAAAGGAGTCGTCACCTATACAAACAAGTTATAGATCAAAAATATGTTGATGGGTAATTAATCATTAGATCAAATTAGTAGTGTTGTTTGATTTGTGGTAGGACTTAGGATCCACCGACACAGGTGTGAAATAAAGTTTGCCAAAGAGGAAAGGTAAAAAGATCTATTGCAATGGACGTAAACGGAGTAGAGGAGAAAATAGAGTAGAGGAGGCAGCTGCCGCCTCTGACTAGAAAATCTTAAATTTATGTTTTTCAAAAAAACAATGCCCCCTCTAAACCTGAAGGCTGGAATTGCCCCCTGGTTATCACATATGATAAATTGACTATCCATCGCCGGACACAGATTCCAGATCTTATTTATTTTGGTGGTGGGGGTTGGTTGATCATGGCTAAATCAGGTTCAATATTTACCCCGGATGTACCCTTATTATGATTTAAAAGATTAATCACAATCTTCTTTCTCCTCTATGCCATGAAAGTTAACCTGCAAAGATGCTCCAACCCTCATTCTTTTTAGTCCCAGCCCCCCAACATCCAACGATAAAAGATTCAACTAAGTTGCTTGTGCAGGGTCGAGCAACATTTTGTCGCTGAGGGACAGACTAAGAGTTCTTTCAGAAATTATTTATGTTGGTTTAATATTGTAGTAGGAAACAATGCAGTGTAAACCTATTTGTTCCTTTTTTATTTCTCCCTTTCAAAGGTACATGTTTTGTGTATACTTCTCTATTTTCATAAAATAAATTTTCTAATTACTATTCAAAAGGAGGGGGGAGGGCGAGATGGGTTCAAAAACAATATTGAGATCATCTAGCTTGAAAATGCATAAAGGGTCAGCTTTGTTGCCTCTTCGGATTTTATTTTATTTTAACAACAAATATCTACAGATAGAGATGGCAGTGACCAACTTATGCTATTAGATTGACAAAAGTTCTTCATATACTCCCGATGAACATTCAGCAATATGCAAGTAATGAAAGCTCCAAAATGACCAAGTAACCGTTTGACACTTTGCGCCTCAATGGTACAAGAGAAATATATTACTACAAGCCAATTGAATTTGAGAACAAACCTCGGGGGTATCGGCCCAATTCGAGATGCCTCTCAGAAGAACAGGCATATGAGCAGGATAAAGCCAATCGAAGAGTTGCCCATAATTCCTGCGACTGGAAACAAGAGAGAAGGTCTCATGCAAGCTGCAGTGATAAATGTCAATACATGTCAATCTACACCAACTGCACTTACCTATTTGTGGCCATTGCTATACCCCTTAAGTCTCTCATCAAACCAATTAATGCGTACTTCACTGATTCTGTTCGAAACATTTGCTCAGGTGTTGCTTGCAAAGTAACGAAAACCTACATAGTTTCCAAGAACATTTACATAAATACCATCAAGAATGAATACCTTAGTAAATTAAAAAGAGCATCTGCAGTGGGGTTACAAGAAAAATATAAATAATACATGAAACGGTAAAGCAACCTTCACTCTACTATCATATGATTTCTATAACTGTAGAAGCCTCGTTCAACAAATGCATCATCATACAGAAACAAGGCAATAAGATTCTATCCAATTGTAAAAAGCTACCGTTCACCGGTGACTATGGATTTCTGACTACATACATATAATTCATTGAACAAATACACACATAGCAGAAGGGGGTAAAAAAGAGCAGGCAATGTACCTGGAGGAGAGGATCCATGGAAGACTTAAAGAGGACTGCACTGTCCTCCAAGAAAATTAACCCACCAATTGTGTAGTAAAATGTTGTCCTGCTCCGGGAGCATCTATACTCCTCCAGGAATGGGAAATGCTCTCTCTGAGTTAAAATCCAGAAGAGACAAATCAGGCTACAGATTTCCCAGAAATAACTAGAACTTCCTAAATAAGCAAGACGATTAAATAAATAATGAATGTTATCCCAGTGTCTTACTGTGTGATGTGCAATAATGAACTTCACTGTATCCAACTTGAGAAGTAGCTTTCCAGTCATATAACTGCAAAGAAGTGACATGGTATCACATAAACAACACACTAAATAAGACTGAATCAATTAGAACTCGAGGGGCTACTAGCATACGAACCCAGACGCCAGCTCTAAGAACAAACTCAAGGTGTGATCAATAACATCTTCGCTCTGCAATAAACCAATATTGAGATACAGAGAAACAGGAAGGGTCTTTATAAATAAATGAATAATAAAAAAGAACAAATACATCCAAACTAACAAAACAGTACCTCAGTGTAACACTTGAGGTTTGTAACAATTTTCCGAACAAAAAAGTCCAACAGCAACAGATGATCATTAAGTCCAATAAGGTCTGATAGTCGGGCATATAACTGCTGCAGCAAAATAAAAGCCACCCTGATATGTTAGGCTTTATTGCACTACGCTTTCCCACTTATCGTAAAGGTTAATAAACACATATCTGCATGAACTGGATTAGCAAATCACTCGTGTACCTTGGAAGAGTGCATAGCCTGGTCACCGACATAACACTTCCTAAAATTCTGGAAGAACGTGAGAATTGCCCGATCAAGTCTTTGCTTGCTTAATTCCCCATATCTCTGTCAAATAGAAAAGTGCAGCAAGCATGCATCAAAACTTGTAATCAGAGTTATGAAACTTCTTTACAAGTAGTTCGGAGTCCAGCTCCTAGGACCTCAAACACACAATGAGGGAAAAAGTTCAGCAAAGGAGAATCATCATTTGATCAGTAGGCGTCAATATGCTAGTAATGATAGGAGGAGACTCACTGGCCCCTATTTGAACTCCCAAGGAAGAATAAGTAATTAGTAGTAGTAGACTTTAAAGTTATTAGGGAATTTACCAATTATACTCCATACTAGTAAGTTACTGGTTTACCAGCTATAAATGAGACATAGTGTTACATTTTCGTTGGACATGAAATGAGTCCTATTTTTTTTTCCACCAGTGTGCGCTTCCTTTCTTATTTGAAACTGGGTGTTCTTTCCTATCTTTTACTTTGTTACTATGCCAAAAATCCTGCCGTTTCAAATTGTAATCTACTTTGCTCTATCACACTCCGAAAATTAACATATATGATATGTGTTATATGAGTGACTCTATAGTATAGATTTATCTTTTGACTTCATGGGTTCTTATAAACCCCCATGTGTGTGTGTGTGTGGGTGGT
>JAQRGC011551879.1:0-36043 GCA_028659135.1 Plantago lanceolata | reverse complement strand
ATAATAAAAAGTAATTAGTATTGAAATATAATTAATTAAAAAACAAAGATGATTTTATTTAATTTTATTATCACCAAACAGTTGTTTCTAGTTTCTCCAATCTTCTTCTTCTTCTTCTTCTTCACCAATCCAAAAACCCAGAGCTCTAAAACCCTACCCTGCCTAAAATGTCCATCTCATTTTGCTCGCCTTCCTTTCTTCGTTTAACATCCCCATTGCCAGTAAGTATCCTTCTTCTAAACAGATTCAGTGCTGTACTAGTACAATCGCCTCTAACTTGCTATGGATTTTGCAGGAAACTAGTAGCCTTAAATCAAATTCTGCTTACGGGTTTTGCACAATAAGAAACCATGTGAAGCAGCGGAAAGCAGCGGTGTTGGTAAGAGCTGGTCCGAAGAGAATAGAGTTTGACAGAAAGTGTAGAGATGCTTTGCTTTCTGGTATCAATAAACTCGCTGATGCTGTGTCCGTCACTCTTGGACCTAAAGGTCTCTCCGTCTTTTCCTTTGCAAATTTTACTCATATTATACATGATTTTTAATTGGGGCTGTTAAAGAACTTTTCTGAATTTCTTTTTGGAATGTGTAAAAACTTGTTGGAAATGCAGACCATTTGAGTCCATGTTTAGAATTTTGAGCTCATTCTATTTTGTTTCACGAATTTAAGTGCCTGCTATTTTGGATTTTTGATTAAATGAAGCAAAATCAGATAATCGTTGGTTTTAACTTTTAAGGAACATAGTGGAGTTTAGGAAGGTGATGGAAAGTGAAAAAACAAACTTGTATGAAATTCGGAAAAATTTACTCAATATTTACATAATTGAGCTCATTTTCCGTTTCTCAGAACTGGAGTGCCTGTTTGTAAAAACTTTTGAATTATTGTGAAGTGATGAAATAAACCAAAATCAGGTCAAAGTATAGTTTAAGTTAATTTGGTGGGTGTTACAAAAAGAGCTGGGCAATAGAGATTCTAAGTGATTTATGAGAATGGCCTAAACAAGTGCTTCAGAATCAGATTATCTTAAGCTGGAGATTATGAGAATCTGGTTCTGCAGACACTTATTTTAGGTGATGATGCTACAAATAAGCTATATCACAGCTTGGAAGGCGTATCCATGTCTTGTTTACGTTGCTGCAGCCTGTAGTGTGATGATGCATCCTTGGTGCAAATAACTTGCACTGGATGGCTTATTACTTCTCTGCTAAATCATGCAGGAAGAAATGTTGTCCTTTCGGAATCGGATAAGCTCAGAGTGATAAATGATGGTGTTACCATTGCCGAAGCGATAGAGCTTTCAGACACAATTGAGAATACAGGGGCACAACTAGTTCTAGAGGTCTAACTATTCATCCATTTTTGAAACAGACATCTGCATTTACATTGATTGTGTTTTTTGATATATCATGTGTTGTGATGTTGCAGGTTGCAACTAAAACAAATAAATCAGCTGGTGATGGTACTACAACTGCAATAGTATTGGCTCGAGAAATGATTAAATCAGGGCTCTTGGCCATCACATATGGGGCTAACCCTGTTTCCTTGAAAAAAGGAATGGATAAGACAGTAAAACACTTGATTAAAAGTCTGAAGGAGATTAGCTATGATGTCAAAGGAAGTGATGACATTAAAGGTTCAGTTATTTTTATCCCTGTTTGCATATTGAAGATTTTACTTGTTTCACCTATTAATTTATGTGTGTCTCCCTTCTTGCAGCTGTAGCTACTATATCTGCTGGGAACGATGAGTATGTTGGGAACTTAATTGCTGAAGCTATTGATAGAATTGGTCCAGATGGAGTTATATCCATTGAAAATTCTCAAACATTTGAAACTTCACTGATCGTTGAAGAAGGAATGAAGGTAGTCTATGAAAATGCAGCAGATTCTTTTTTAGAATGGATTTTCCATTGAGATGTCATTTTTTCTTGATTTCTCCAGGAAAATTTTTCTTGCAGATAGACAAAGGCTATATCTCAGATCATTTTGTCACAAACAAGGACAAATCTACTGTTGAATTTGAAAATTTCCGAATTCTTGTGACTGATCAAAAGATAAACACCTTGAGAGAAATCGTTCCTTTGCTAGAAAAAGCCACACAACTGAGTGTCCCTCTTTTAATTATTGCTGAGGATATTTCTCGTAAGGTGCTGAAAACACTAGTGTTGAACAAAACGCAAGGCGTTCTTAGTGTTGCTGTCATAAAGTGCCCAGGGGTTTTAGGAGGGAAGAAAGCTATACTGCAAGATATTGCATTGATGACAGGTGAAGTTATGTTCAATTTCAGTTCTAGTAGTTTGGATATGAGTAAACAAAATTCCAAAGGAAGGAAAATGCAGAAGTAAATATGCAATACGCTGGACTTTGTCTCCTGTTTCTTCCCCTCTAGCATTTCAGGAATAAAATTAACAGTATCCTGGCTTTATGCAATACAATTTAAAGTTAATTTTCCTTCTTTCTGAATGATGTTGCTATTGTTATCAGGAGCTGATTTTATTTGTGGAGATTTGGGAATGACTCTCGATATGGCAACTTCTGATCAACTTGGTATTGCACGAAAAGCAACCATAACAAGCAATCATACAACTATAGTTGCTGATCCTTCAACTAAACCTGAAATACAGGCAAGAATTAAGCAAATAAAGAAGGATCTTGCTAAGACAGATAACTCAAATCTGGCAGAGAAGCTCAAGGAAAGAATTGCCAACCTCTGTGGTGGTGTGGCTGTAATTAAAGTCGGAGCTCATACAGAAGTTGATCTTGAAGATCGCAAATTAAGGCTTGAGGATGCAAGAAGTGCCACTTTTGCTGCGATGGCTGAAGGTGTGGTATCTGGTGGTGGATCTACTTATGTGCATCTCTCGAAGCAAATGCCTGCAATAAAAGAGATGTTTCAAGATGCAGATGAACAAATTGGTGCTGACATTGTTGGGATGGTATGTTACTTGCTCTACTTCCCTTGTCTTGTTTTGGCTGTTGTTATTCTAGGATATACTAGATAAGTAATGCTATTGTAAAAACGAAAAAGTAAGAACACAGTATTCATATTATACCTGTTTATTGGGCTGAATCATGATTATGGTAGAATTCTCAAAGAATGCGGACAATAGCCTACTGCACATTGTTTTTCTCAGGTTCTTAGAGGTTTTATGGTTCTTATGGCTACATTTGTTGGGTATACGATGAACCTTGTTATATAATGCCTTTGCACCACATACTCTAATAATTCTCAAGATTTACTATGAAGATCTTCCACGTTATATTCACTATTTGGAATGTTTAGTTCAGTTTGTAAATTCCTAACTGCCTTACAATGACTTTCAGGCACTTCTTGCTCCTACAAAGTTGATTGCTGCTAATGCAGGAATCGACGGTGATGTAGTTGTGGAAAAAATAAAAGCTTGTGATTCGAAAATTGGGTTTAATGCAATGAGCGGGAAATATGAAGATCTAATGGCAGCTGGGGTTATTGATCCCTGCCGAGTTTCAAGATGTGCACTTGAAAATGCTGTCTCGGTTGCGGGTATGATCCTAACCACTCAAGCCATACTGGTAGAGAAAGTTAAGAAGCCTGAGCCAGCCGTACCTCATGTTCCTGGCATAACTCCTTAAGAATTCACACCCTTAGAAATTTGAGCCCCAGATCAGAATTACGGAAGGCCTGCTCATGCGCTTGTTATTGCTATGCTGACAATACTTGGAAATATCATCAGTTCCAAAATCCTAACAGTGTTAACCTTACTGGTCATGAGAGCATGGTGGTTTTCTTACTTGAGAAATCAAGATCTGCTGCTTTCCTGGCCATGGTAGACAATTATTTGGACAAGCGTGTACATTTAGCGATTTAGAATGTAACGATTCATTTAGCGTCAGTTTCCTGTGGCAGGACTATTCGGAAAGTGTTGGTATCTACCAAGTATATGGAGGTTGGGAAGTTGTTATTTACCAAGTCTATTAACAAGTTTTGTTTAATGATAGAACTGTGGACTTGTAGTGGAACAGGTAAAACTCAGCAATCTACCCAAGAAACTGTCTTATTGGTTGAGTTTGACAGTGGTGGAAATGAAATGAATCATGTACTATTTGATGAACTTTTATACCAAGATTTAATATTGGAATACCATGATTGTTCTTTGTGTGTTTGCTCTCATCTTTTCCTTGTGTAAGTTACTAAAAAGATTGTGGGAAGTGATTATTGGCGCCGGTTTCACACTGATTATTAGGCCTACTGGTTTGTATTGATTGCTATCCTATGTATGCACTATGTAGTGCAAGTTCGTGCAATAGTGGAAAGGAGGTACTCCAGTATATAGTGTAATGATGCAGGCTTGATGTCAAAGCTAAGTATACCCTCCAATTTAGATTTGGGACTTTCTTAATACGCATCAAATCACCATAACCATCCTTGCAAATGATAGTATTGCATCATGCTTAGGTCATTATCCTTTTTTTTTGGATGGTGTTTGCGCTACACGCAATTATACAATCCTTGTTCTGTTGTGTGTGCTACCCTTGTGTTGGTTCTCCATACCAGTAGGATAATGTTATGTTGGTAACAACTTAATGTAGTTGTTCACTGTATTGAATAAAATGGAATTTATATTATTTTTTAAAGAATTCGCTTAAAAAAAGGGATTTCAGGTGCTTGAATTTGTGATATAAGATGATACCAGGATGATTTATGCTTTATTGATTAGATATGTGCTTTGATATGCAATGAACAGAAACTTTAAAAATGATAAGTATGATATTGAAATGAATAGTTGTTTTATACTTTAAGTTTGTAACCATTAACTATTGTGTAACAGCTATGATGACAGGAGTGTTGTTAGTTTTAGTTTTAACAAAACTGGCAAAACCCATGTCTGTTTGGGATGTGCTAATAGAGGCCATTAAGTATGTATCATTCTGTTTTTATGTAGCCATAATAATCATTCTTTTACTTTACAAATATTTTAAATTTAATGAGGCTACCTAACACGTAGTACAAAATATGAATTTGAACTTCAATGTCTTAGGAATGCAAATAAGTAAATTGTTACTATGCCTTAACATTTATGCTCACACATTAACATTTTACATTAAAAAAGAATTGGGCTCAACTCGTAAGCGTTAATACCTTCCCATTTGCCTATCTCTTTCTCGTCATCTCGAATCTAGGACATTCCGCCTTCATGAGTTTTGACTTCTTTATATCACGATACATATGAGGAAACCACTCAACTGTAAATAAATTAAATAGTGTAGTTGCAGACCCTATGTAATGTATGCTTAAAACAACTACTATGTACTATTTAAAAATGTTTAAACTCTTAAAGAAAAAAAAGGAAAAATGTTTGATTGACTTTTTTTTTCTTTTTATAAAATAGTTCGTTTACTCGTTCAAACTAGTATGTACTGTGCTTGTGCTGGAGGCTGCCCGACTATCCGAGTTGATCCCTCATATAAATCTTTGTACACACAGGCAAAAAGTAAAAAAGGTGCCACCAAGTCCCATTAGACCCAGACCCAACAAGTCACCCGATGTGGGGCGAGAAAGTGGTGGATCTACTTCATTCTTAAAAAAACTACTAGTAGCTAACTTCGATAGGAAATCCGCAGTGGAATATCCTTCGCGATATGTGCCTTTGATATAAACTTCTTCAAAATTTAAGCCCAACTTCTTGATATCTTGATGAGAATCCTAATGTGCCATACCGGCTCTTCGCCTCTACATAAACAAGCAACTACATATTGAGAGTCAGTACGCATGATAAGCCGACATAAATGTAATCGTAAAAGCAAAAAGTAAATTAGAACGCACTGCCTATATAGATCAACATTATTGTTATCACAACACTCAGTATATTACGTATGTTATTGCACGAATAAACATGCCGATATCATATAAGTGAACATGCCTATTCCTATATCCGATGATTGAGTATCATTTACAACGTTTTTTTTCTTATTAAAAATATTTTAACTGATGTTATTTATCAAATGAAATCTTAAATATATAATGGCGTTTAATTAAAATGAAATATAAATCGTCATTTAATTACACATTAATACAGACATACAGTACATATCGTGCGGACTGGTTTCTGGACTTCTTCTTCCTCCTCTTCACTTGGCTCTCTGTGTGTCTCTCTCTCCTCTCTGTCTGTCTGTCTGTCTTCGACACAGAAAAGCGAAAAGAAAGTCACCAAAAAGCACAAACTTATATATACTCCATACCCAAAAAGTTACAAACCTCAAAAACCATTTCTCTGTAAAAGCTAACTGGGGTTTTTCCCAGACTCATTGCAGCATCACTTTCAGTAGCACCACACCAAGCAGATCTGAACCCCGACTACTTCATCTTCTTGCATTTCCTCTGTATGGTACTTTCCTTTTCCAACAATCGCATTTTTCTTTCTTTCGAATTCCTCAAACGTTTCTTGCTGCTTGATTGATGCTCAATTTGTAATTAATTTCAATACTTAGAATTTTTTTTGGATCATTTGTTGTTGATGGGATCATTAAACAATGTGATGCGGAGGCAGTGTATGTTAGCTAAAATCTTTGAGCTCTTTCTTACATCTTCTTGTTTTGAATTTCTCAAATGTTTATCACTGCTTGTTTGATGCTCAATTTAGAAAGTCTCTTAGTTTGTGGGAATTTTTGGGAAGAGCTGGAAAATGCTTATCTGGAGTTCAGCTTTTTTTAGGGATAAGCAGAAAATTGAGTCCTTGAAATGTCATGTTGTGCAGGAGTTGGAGTAGTTCAGGGTTTATTACTTGTGTTTAAGAAACAAGGAAATGGCGAAATCGAGGCCCCATTTCCCTACACAAGACTTTCTATCATCCGCGCAAGCAGCAGTGAGGTCGAGGGAATGGGAGGGTCCAACTAGGTGGACTGAGTATCTTGGTCCAGATGTGGCATCTAAGGAGAATAATGGAGCTGAGGGTATGGCTAATCAAAGCTCCTCACAAAAGGGGTTGAACATGCAGTGGGTGTACCAGCTTACACATGTAGCTGAAGGGCTGATGGCAAAGATGTATAGGTTGAATCAGATTCTTGATTATCCGGATTTGGTTAATCATGTCTATTCTGATGCATTTTGGAAAGCAGGGGTGTTTCCGAATCATCCCAGGATATGTGTTTTGCTCGAAAAGAAATTTCCTGAGCACCATAGCAAGCTGCTACTTGAACGGGTAGCCCTTTCGGATTTTGTTTTTTTGAATTAATATTCATTATCAGTCCATTGCTTTCTCTAAATTGTGTCATTGATTCCCTAAAGTGTGTGGCAGGTTGATAAGTTTGCTGTGGATGCTATGAATGACAATGCCGAGGTTCACTTGCAGAGCCTGGAACCATGGATTCAGGTAAGCTGTTAATGTGCGCTTGACAAAGCATGCCTTTTAAAATCCATGCTCTTAATGTTATCTGCTGAAACATGAACTTGTACTATTTCAACTGTACATGAGCAGTAAGCACACTTTTTTTGTGGCTGATATCGATTGCTCCATAGCTGCTTGTTCTGTTTGACAATGTAGAGTATTTTGAGTCGAGTCTAATACTATTAATGTTGGGTTGAAAAGACGAATCAGTTGTTAACGACGTTAACTCTCACAAGAATAAGTACTAGAATAATTTATAGGTGACACATTGGCAAGTTGTTGCCTTTCTTTTGGCTTGTTATAATTTCGGTCATGTTTTCTGTAAGCACTATGAGTATTCATTTTTCTAATTGGTTCAATTATCTTGATCAGCTGCTTCTTGACCTCATGGCATTTCGAGAACAAGCATTGCGGCTCATACTGGATCTAAGCAGTACTGTTATTACCTTGCTGGTACGAAATGTCAGACTTTGTTAATAAAATTAGGAGGAGCTGAGTTCTTATAATTTTGACATATCCTCTGCCAAGTTCCATTTTCATGTATAGTGTTTTGCGTTTCATGAAACATTATGTTACAAATATAAAGGCAATCCTGCATGAGCAGCAATTTTTCGAATGAGGAATTAAGGAGTTCTTTGTCATATTACAAGTTTTTAACTGTTTTACCTATTTCCTTGCAGCCTCACCAGAACTCTCTCATACTACATGCATTCATGGATCTCTTTTGCTCATTTGTTCGTGTCAATCTGTTTACTGAGAAGGCAAGTCTACAATTAAGCGGAGCTGTTTCCGTTTGTATGTTTATTATTCTCTTACTCTAACACTCCTGAAAACTCTTGAACTGAAGATCCCTTGGAAAATGATGCTGCAAACATACAATCTTTTGCACGCTATGGCACGGGGTGATCGAGATTGTGATTTCTACCACCGGTGAGAGTGTAGCTGTTTTTCATATTTATGATCATCTTTAAGCATGTCATTATTGAAAACTTAAATTTCTGAATTATTATGCACAACCATTACCCCATGCTGAGGCAAGATGTAAACAATATATGTTTTTTTGTGTACATGATCTTGAAATCAACATGTTGCTGAATCAGCCACTTCCAATTATACTATATGCAGTTTTTAAATTCTGTTCTTCCTCGGCGCGTGTCACCTATATTGTAAATGAAAACAAGTTTTTTCCTTTAGCATGATCCCCCTTTTTGTGGTTAATAGTAGGGCAGTAACTTGAAAAATTCACTCTACATAATAACTCAAGGTGAATTGTTTATTATTGTTTCTCTTATCAACAGGCTACCTCTAGATATGTGGGCATGAATTATATCGTATAATGTGGAGTGGCATAAGTAATAATATAACTCAAACCGCAGCTGATCTATTTTATTTCGTTGTATACCAGATTAGTTCAGTACGTAGATTCGTATGATCCACCATTGAAGGGGCTACATGAAGATCTTAATTTTGTCAGTCCACGTATTGGAGAGGTTATTATTATCTTCTTTTTAACTTATATGAGTAAATTCTGAACTTCAGTTTTGTACATATTTACTTGTCCGAGATCAACAACTGATCAGTGACTTTTGTAGGCGTTAGCTTCCTTTCTATTTACCGAATCCTAACTTCCGATTTTATGCTTGTTAAGTTTATACTCTCCCTGTCCCGTTTGAAGGGTGCTGTACGTGTTTGTGTGATCATCTTTGACCACAAATTACTCCTACATTATGTCAATTCTTAATATAATTGTTTTTTATCAAACTGTACTGGTATAGTTTAGAAGTAATTTTGTGGTCAAAGATAGCATGGAAACTATTATGTACCTTTGATGTAGGGTGGAAGGAGTTTTAAATTGAAATCTGCCTTGCCTTAAAACCAAAGATGCTATGTACAACGAGCTGTTTGAGAGTATTACTTTTCACAGCCAAAATGAAACTTTTTATCGTTTGGTTAACAAGATTTACCATCAAAATCACTTATCTATCATATGTTATACCGGTGGTACTGTAGTTGGTTCTTGGTTTACAGAGTTCTTCTGCTTACTTTGAAAGTCAGAACCTAGAATATAACCGGTTTTCATTATGCCTTCTTTTCACCAGGTTTTGGAGGCTGTTGGTCCCATTATCTTTTTATCGACGGATACAAGGAAGCTGAGAAATGAGGGCTTCCTTAGTCCATTTCATCCGAGATATCCTGACATACTTACAAACTCTGCCCATCCAATGGTAACTAGAGCTATCTTGCTTTGTATTTTTACAACTAGGCATGCCCATATTTTTTGGTAGATACGAGAACAAAAGCACGAAGTTTCTCCGAAAGCTATGCATTCTACAAAAGATGAATTTGTTATCCCTCTTGCATGCATCTTCCAATTAACCTTCTTATTGTCTGCAGAGAGCTCAAGACTTAGCAAATGTGACCTCTTACCGCGAGTGGGTGTTGTTTGGATACCTTGTCTGTCCTGATGAACTACTTAGAGTCACGAGTATTGACATCGCTTTGGTACCTTCCAGAAATCTTTCCCTCTTTTATCTAAATAGAGTTTTAGTAATTTATCCAATCAGATTTTGTGTAGTTTTATGCATATAAAATTTGAATCTTAACGCTATATTGATGTTCTACTTGTCTTCTGGCTCATGGCTCTAAATATTTCATTCATGTGGTTCTTGTAGGTTGTGCTCAAGGAAAACCTAGTCCTGACCTTATTCAGGGACGAGGTGAGTTTAATTTCCCAGTATAGACCCTTTCCTTTCCAGTCCCCATTATTCTTACTGTCAGTACATACATTGCTGAAAATTGTCCCAAATTCGAGAAGGATAAGTGTGCCTGTGTAGTTTGCTTTAACAGAGCTTTCAATCTGGCAATTATATTATCATTTCCTGTGGGACACTTTTATATAAACAACATCTCTTCTCCATAGAAATTTTAGTCACGAGTGGCTTGTATGCGCTGGATCTTTGTTACAGTCATCCTATTTATTTCATTATATCATATTTTCAATGAGTTCTAGTTGATAGTATCAATATATCTATTTATTAAAATATTAAATGAATGATTTTGTTCTATCTGGCCTGTGCAGTATATACTATTGCACGAGGATTATCAACTATATGTCTTACCACGGATACTGGAATCCAAAAAGATGGCAAAGTCTGGACGAACGAAGCAAAAGGAAGCAGATTTAGAATATAGTGTTGCAAAGCAGGTAGAGAAAATGATAAGGTAATGACAATTTCCAATGTATTGCAACGTTTAAATTGTGCATTTGCATCTGTCAGCATTTCTGGGTGCATGGCCATTTTCAGCTGATTCCAATGTTAATAAACTATTACTGCCAATTGCCATAATGGCTCTAAATTTTAGTTTGATGTTTGATATAGCAGTGATGTCCACGAGCAAGCATTGTACTCTTGTGATGCTACACACCGTGAGAGGAGAATATTGTTGAAGCAGGAGATTGGAAGGATGGTTCTCTTCTTCACAGACCAGCCAAGTTTGTTGGCTCCTAACATTCAGGTAAAGGGTGTGAGTACACATGATGCTGCCATACTTTTAAGAGGGTGTTTGCAATAGCTTATAAGTTGCAGCTTACAACTTATTTTAAAAAGAAGTTGGATTTTGAGTGTTTGCAATAGCTTATAATTTGGCAGATTCTGTTAAATTAAGCTGGACAAAATGAAGTTGGAGAAGTTGTCTTAAAGTGCTCCTTAAGCATCTTTAAGTTGTTTTTACTAGAAAAGTTGGGTTTGCAAACACTCACCTTGCAACTTTTAAAAATTTTAAGCAGTTATTGCAAATACCCCACAAATTATCTATTAAGCACCTTTTACCAACTTTTCCTGAAATTAATCTCCTTAATTTGTATAGTGGGGGTATATCTTGTGTTCATCCCTGTAGTACTAGTGTTAGAGTCCTTTCTGTAATATATGGTTTTGAGCTGTGTGCTGATCCCCAAACAGTTTTGATTAGGCAACTCCTTATTTTTGCATTTTCGAGATTTCGAGGACACTGGGCATTTCGGCGTTCACTTGTGGACTCATATTACCCTCATCTATTCTGTTCTTTTGGGACCTTATTTATGTTCTTACTATTCAACTATTGATTAGAATCATGCTTGATCCTTATATGCATATCAGTACTTTATAGCCTACGAAGTAATTTACTATTTTGAGGTGCATGAAGGTAGGCTTTGCAATATTTGCTTGTAGTATTGCATAATTTTATTTTGGCTACATCATAAAAACATGGTCTTTGGTGTTTGTACAGATGGTATTTTCTGCTTTGGCATTTGCACAGAGTGAGGTTCTTTGGTACTTTCAGCACGTGGGAGTAGCATCTTCAAAATCAAGAACGTCTCGTGTTGTACCAGTAGAAACTGTAAGAATTTTTATCGATATAATTTTGTTCACCTATTATTTTTGAAGTAGATGTGGCTTTGTGTTTAGGTATTTATAAAAAATAAAAATAAACTAAAAGCTATGCTCCGTTGAACTTTTTTTGACTTCATTCCTTCCATACGTTCTTTTATGCAGGATCCTAATGATCCAACTATCGGGTTCTTATTGGATGGAATGGACCGCCTGTGCTGTCTAGTTCGCAAGTATATAGCAGGTTAGGATAAATTTTTTTGGTTTTTTTAATCAAATTTTGCTTTACTTAGTCCTGGAACTTGTGTCAGCATTTGCATAAGCTTGTAATGCAGTGCGTCTATGGTTTGATCTTTCTACAATGGAACATTGTCAAGTGACTTGGTGATTCTCTGCTGCAAATTAAATTTGTATTTTCTAAATCAAGTTCAGTTTGGAATCAACATGGAATACAGTTCTGCCTTATACTATAGTACTAATAACTCGAGAGCAGCTTATTTAATTTAGAGACAATTGGCTAATTTGTTATTTTTTACTGAAATGCAAACTTTTCATTTTTTCTCAGCGATTCGAGGCTATGCATTATCATATCTCTCATCTTGTGCTGGTAGAATCCGATTTCTACTGGGTACGCCGGGAATGGTGGCTCTTGACCTTGATTCAACCTTGAAGGGACTTTTCCAGAGAATGGTACAGCATCTAGAAACCATACCAAAGCCTCATGGAGAAAATATATCCGCGATCACATGTGATTTATCAGTAAGCATTTTATCTAGTTTTTTCTCTTATTTTTCCCATCAGTACATTATCTTTCTTAAGTTCCTTTTTCTGATTTGTTGTTTTAGGAGTTACGTAAGGATTGGTTATCAGTATTGATGATTGTCACGTCTGCTCGATCATCTATTAACATTAGACATTTGGAGAAGGCTACAGTATCCACGGGAAAAGAGGGCTTACTGTCAGAAGGAAATGCTGCATATAATTGGTCGAGGTGCATGCTCTTACTTCAACCTGAGACATGATATTTATCTCTTGATATGCTGATTAATTTGAATAAGTCTCGATAAAGCAATTTCTTGTGCTGCATGGACTATGAACTGAGTACTAAACATCAATTTAAGGCAATTGTTAGATAAAAGTCATAAAGCCCTTGATTGAAACTAATAGGGTAAGTTTCTAAGCTTATAAACATGTTCAACCATATATTTTGTCACTGGAAATCGAGTTTCCCTTGATATTGTTCTTCTGTGTTTGTTCAAGTTACATCATTTTATGATGCTCTTACATATAACATGTGACTGGGTTCAAAACTAGAATCTAGGGGTGTCCTATAAATGGTTAGTCTCCAGGTTGGTTTTGCTTTTTTTTTTTTTTCTTTCCCTTCCTCACTCATCTATAATTTCCAAGTTATGCTTTTTATCTTAATGCCATCATTAGATGTATGCTTTTTATCTTAATGCCATCATTAGTTTTCATCTCATCAGCTTGATTGATTGATATTAAATTTATGTCAAATTATTTCCTTCTTCTCTTAATGCTTGAAGAGATGTGACCAACAAAAACTTGTGCAGATGTGTTGATGAGCTTGAGATGCAATTGTCGAAATACGGTAGTCTGAAGAAGCTTTACTTCTATCACCAACATCTTACAACTGTAAGTTCTGCACATTTAAGAAGTATTTTTATTGTAACAAAAAAAAAAGTAGTATGTTAAGACCAGCTGAGTTTATGGTCTCAATGGATGATGTAGGTTTTTCGTAACACCATGTTTGGGCCTGAAGGTCGTCCACAACATTGCTGTGCCTGGCTAGGTGTTGCTAGTAGTTTCCCAGAATGTGCTTCACCAATTGTTCCAGAAGAGGTATTGATAAAACCTTCAACCATATTGTTGCTTGCATATGCTCAAACACAGTTGGAAATAATTGCCGTATTATTTGTATAAGAACCACCACTATTGTCCATAATCTTCTTGTCTTTCGAACTAGGTGACTAAAATTGGCCGTGATGCTGTGTTATATGTCGAGTCGCTTATTGAATCTATCATGGGAGGATTGGAAGGTCTAATAAATATTCTTGATTCAGAAGGAGGATTTGGCTCACTTGAGATGCAGGTTGTTCTCTTCTGCATGCTTTCAAGATTTATGCACATGTTTGGCCTGTTTTGTCAATTAATTATATGAAAATTTCAGCTTTTCCCAGAACAAGCAGCAAATCTCATGAACTTGACATCTAGAGCCTCTGTTCTTTCAAAATCTCCAAAATCTTCATACGGCTTTCACTTACCAGGTTATGAGAGTTATCCAGAGAATAATAGTTCAATCAAAATGTGAGCTTTTCTTACTACAAACTCTGTTTACTTTCTTTGTCTGCTTCAAATTAATTTTTCTCATTCTGTGTTTCAACCACAGGTTAGAAGCTGCAATGCAGAGGTTGACAAATCTTTGTTCAGTCTTGAATGACATGGAGCCTATATGTGTACTGAACCATGTCTTTGTTCTTAGAGAGGTAAAATTAGTGTCTCAAATCTCTGAACTGCACTGGGTACAGATGCCAAAGCCGTTTTCCACTTATTCCAAGATTTGAATCCATACTTGTAAGCAGCAAGATAGACTGGAACTGTCTAAACTTTTTTGAGCTTATGCAACTCAATAACAGTCTTGAGCTTAACTCCCTTGGTTTTGGATAGATACAAACATGCACTGATCCTTAAAACTTGCTTGATTGGTCAATTCCATGGTTTAAAATCTCGGCAGGCAACACTGTAAATTCCCAAAACGTCTCAGTTTTTCTGTTCACAGAGATGAAATAGACATGGATTTTTAGACACTTAAAAACTCTTGAAACTTTTTTTCTTTTTTATTTCTGATATGTTGTGTGTTGTTATGAAATATCTCAAAATGTTTTAATTTCTGAAGAATCCAAATCACATCACAAAATTAAGATTTACATTGGATTACTTCTTGACATTTTAAATGTTGTACTGCAGTACATGAGAGAATGCATTCTTGGGAATTTCAAACGGAGACTACTAACTGTGCTCAAGACAGATTCTGATCTACAACGACCTTCTGTGCTAGAGTCGCTTATACATAGGCATACTTCAATAATCCACTTAGCCGAGCAGCATGTCAGCATGGACCTCACTCAGGGAATTCGTGAAATTCTCCTTACGGAGACATACTCTAGTCCTGTTTCTTCACTACACTTATTTGAAAAACCTGCAGAGCAGCAGACTGGCTTAGCTACTGAAGCTGTATGCAACTGGTACATTGAAAACATCGTAAAGGACGTTTCTGGTGCTGGTATCCTCTTTGCACCACTTCATAGATGCTTTAAGAGCACGAGGCCCGTTGGTGGTTACTTTGCTGAGTCAGTAACGGATCTTAGGGAATTGAAAGCTTTTGTTCGCACTTTTGGCAGTTATGGAGTGGACAGGTTAGATAGGCTGCTTAAAGAGCATACTGCTGCACTTTTAAATTGCATTGACACAACATTGCGTGCGAATCGTGAGAATTTGGAGGCAGTTGCTGGGAGTATGCATTCAGGTGATAAGATGGAAACAGAAGTAAATATAAAGCAGGTTGTCGACATGGATACGATGGTGAGGTTCTGTATTCAGGCAGGACAGGCCATAGCTTTCGATTCCCTCTTAGCTGAAGCTTCTGGTGGTGTGCTTGAAGAAGGAGCACCTCTAATATATTCACTATTGGCTGGCGTTTCAAAACATTTACCTGAGGAAATGCCTGAAAAGAAAGAGATTAGGAGGATGAGAAGAGTGGCAAACTCGGTTAATGTGGCTGGGGATCATGATTCCGAGTGGATTAGGTCAATATTGGAAGAGGTTGGTGGTGCTACGGATGGCTCGTGGAGTTTGTTGCCATATTTGTTCGCATCTCTTATGACGTCTACGATATGGAATACCACTGCCTTTAATGTGGACACTGGAGGCTTCAGCAACAACATCCATTGTTTGGGGAGGTATAAATTTTTATTTGTTTTTGAGATTTTTTTGCTGCATTTCATTAAGCCTCACTCGACATACAAATGTTATGGCAACGTTGCTCACAACTTCGTGCAGTCTTCTGCTGTAGCCAAAAAGCTACAATTTTATAATATAAGTGACACCGTCTGTTAGATGCAAAAAAACGATAGTGCAACTTTTGTATTTTAGCTTCAAGTCTGCAACTAACTATTAAGGGATTTCACTAATAAATTTTGCATAATCAGGTGTATTTGTTCTGTGATTGCGGGAAGTGAATTTGTCAGACTTGAAAGAGAATACCAACAGAAACAGACTCTATCTAATGGCAGCACTGGAGAAACATTGGATCCAGAGGCACAGAATTATTCGTCGACAGAGGCCAGTATAAAATCAATAATGCAGCTGTTCATCAAATTCTCTGCAGGAATTATCCTTGATGCTTGGAATGAAAGCAATCGGTGAGTTAACAATCTGGCATACCTTGACACTGGAAATCAATTTCATTTCATTTAAGCTGGTTAATTCTATAACTTAATAGACTATAATACTGGTGCAGTAATCACTTGCAAGTTGCAAACACTAAGCATGCACTGAATGACTGTATGTTCAGGTCATGAACCTAATACTTGGTCTTTATTTTTTGTTTGATAAGATTCTTTCTTTTTCCCGTGTTACAGTTCTCACCTTGTCGCGAAGTTGATCTTTCTTGACCAAGTATGTGAAATCTCTCCTTACCTGCCAAGGAGCACATTGGAGTCGCACGTACCTTATGCAATTTTACGCTCTGTGTATAGCCAATATTACTCAAATTCTTCGACTCCACTTGCATTGGCAACTGCTTCGCCGCGCCATTCACCTGCTATGTCACTGGCCCATGCTTCTCCTACATTCAGGCAGGCACGTGGTAGTGGAAGTCCACACTCGAACGATTCAGGTTACTTCAAGCCGCCTTCAGCTCATGGCCATGATCAATATGATGTAGAAAGTGCTGCTGGCGCTACAATGAGAAGCACTGATAATAAACCGCGGACTGTGAGGCGAATGTCTGGTCCTTTAGACTACGGCGTGAATCGTAAATCAAAATTTGCAGAAGGCTCAACATCTGGCAGCACTGTTCCTAGTCCTATGCCTAGATTTGCAGCCTCTAGGTCTGGTCCGATATCGTATCTATAAGATAAGAAATGAATAGTAAACTAAACTTGTAAAGAAATTTTGTATATTTGCTTCTTTCCAAGTTGACAATCATAATGATAATGTATTTAGCTAGTACAGTAATGTTTTATGTAACATTTATCGATTCACATTTCTGCTGCTAAATGAAGTAGTGGTATATCTGTTACATGCAGACTCTCCTCTTGAGCCATTCAACTAGACCTTTTACTAACTAAGATCTTCAGCTCATGAAGCTTGACAGAGTGACCAGCTTGATGCGGCACATGGAACTCCTTCACGGCTCAACGAAGGTGGTGCCTACAGTAGTCACATTGGCGAGATTGAAGATTGTATTAGCCCCTTACTCTTCAATATAGGAAAAGGTTAAATCGAGGAGAATGAGATGAGCAAAACCTTAAAGTTGCCTTTGTGCCACGACGTATCTTGCAACGTATAGTTGGGAGCCCCAGCTGCTGGTGAGCTTCATAGCGATGGCAACCGGAGAAGCCTAAGGTGCAGCATATGAAGAAAGAAAGCACCATGTTGGAGTATAAAAAGCAACAAATTGGTCAATATAGTACTATTGCAAGAACATAAGCTCATTTATAGGATGATGACATCCATATATGATCTACATACCATAATATTCCCCATCTACTTCCAGTACATCAATCTGCAGTGCATACAAATAAATAAGATTTCAATGGAACAGTTATCATCAAATCACACCTGCTGGCTGCTAGCTCTTGTTTAGTAACAATAAGTAAAAAATTACTACTACTATCTTACAGGAACTTGGAGCCCAATTTCACTAATACTTTCCGCTAGTTCCTTAACTTTGACTGGATCGTTGGCTCGAGTGCGCATGAGAGGTCGCCGAATTCGATCAAGTGGAAGCTCAAGAATCACAGGTCCTCCCAGTTGAGGTGCAGTAGGAGGAGATCCTGCAGGATTAATCAACACAGTTATGCAACTTATTAGGCATGATCATAATACAAGACGAAACTGATCGAGGTACGCACCATTGGAGGATGCGGAAGCAGAAACAGAGAAGGTTCTGAAATTGTTTGGGAGCCGGAGAAGAAAATTTGCCATTGTCTACCTAGCGGAGTAGATACATGTGAATAATAACAATAAATGAATGAGTGGTCTAGATAGATATATGTGCTGACCGGACAGGACATGAAATATGAAACATGAGGTTCATATATATCATATATGGTCCATTTATCAATTCCTAGTAGTAACTTGCTTGCGTGTAGAGTTAGTGCAAGATTGTTGACTACTGGAAACTTTGTTATAGCCAGTAATTAGTGAAGAGTGAAACAATAATAACAATGCCACCATGGGAAATGAAAAAATTACAGAGGTAGTATATAGGGAGATCCAAAGATACCAAGTAGAGTACATGAGTAGCTGTGGTCTGCTTTTGTATGTGGTAAAATATACAGCTATAATATGTAATGGAGTAGTATATTAGAGACTGTTACATCATCAAATAAATAATTAAATTTGGCTTCAGCACAAACAAACATTATAATTTTCTACATCTACAAGTAATGCTGTAGTTCCCTCAGCAAGATCACCGCGCAAAAAATTTATAAGCTTAACTCTAGCCGGCCTCGTTAACCTCTCGCCGATAAAATGGGAATAAGCAATTTCCTTGTGCTGTTATCGAGCAGCATTGCGCATGATCTCCTCTCAGATTGAGGCAAAGCTTCAGATTCTAGACAATAAAATATCAACTCAACAGGATCACAGTATTGTGTGTACTCCTGACTGGTTTGAGCAAAGACATGAACAGTCTGGCTCTGTCAACTCCCGCTGTACAATTCGTTTGTCCCGATTACTCATCAGTTTGATGAGTGGCAACTTATTAGAAACTTGTCGCCAAACTTCTTTCACAGTCCCATTTGGATCCTCATATTCGAAGTACCTCTTCACCTGATATAATACGTAAAGAAGTTGAGAAACATAAGATTAGATTAAGCTCGGGCACATAACAGTTCTGTAACTTTAGACGCTAATTCAGAACTTAAGGCAGTCATCCAACTCCATTACTGATCCTGTAATATTATTTAGTTTGGCAAATGTTAAATCCAGAGATTGCTCTCGATTTAACACCACCCATTCAGTTTTCATATTATTATTATTATTAGAACCAAACGCTAAGGGTAAAGTCCGTGTTACTTATAGCAGTAAGGGGTAATGAACCGAACTGCAAACTTCAGTCAGTAATTTTTCAAGTTTGGATGGGGTAAGCAAATGAGCCGAACTTCAGTGGTACTACATGTGCTATATGCAAATGAGCTGAACTTCGACAGTACCAAAAGGCAAGCAATGACGTGCAGTATGATTAATAAATAGACTGACAAGACTACCTTTTCCAATTCCTTTTGAAACTCCAAAATCCTCTCTGAGCGGACTTTCCTCAGCAGCTTGACCAAGTACCCGGGTTTGACAGCCGTGTTGGTATCAACAAAAATTGCAATCTTTCTGTAGTCTATGACATCCTCAAAAGGCAACTCAATATAGTCGCTCACAATGACAGGAACACACAGACTTACTATTGCATCAAAAAGTCGACATGCTGATGGAGTATCACCAGCAGGATGTAAACAAAACTTTGACGTATGCATTCCTTGTGTTGCCATACGACGGCTCTCTCTCGACTGTGCCCCATGTTTGATAACAACATCCCTCTCTTTCTCAAGCACTTGGAAAAGTAAATCTCGAATCTTACCCCCCTACATCCAGTGAAATAAACGCAATTAGATGAATGCATGAGTAGGATCAAAGCACTCATAAAAATGTGCATACTCTGTCATTGCAATTTGATAGGCTGATATTTTCTTTCTTTCTTTCTTTTTTTTTTTTAAAGAACTTCTGCAAGTCCCAAATTATCAACCTGTGAACTTATGTCAATTCATAATAAAAGAGAAGTTACATGAGGTCCCTAATATGCATCACTTCCACAATACAATGTAAATTCAAATGTGAAGATGTGAGGTTTATACACTTGAGCCAACCAAATAGAATAAATTTTCTCAATATGTCCAGACAGACGATTGAAGATAGTGCATCAACCACTGATCAAGAATCAAACGAAAGAACACTCTCTCAATGTTTCTATAAGTCATGGCCTAACAACTTATACCTCTCAATGGCCCACAATCCAAAGTGTAATTAACTTAAAACAGTTTCGGAAGATGTAGTTGAATGCATCAAGGCTATATAATACTCACATGAAGGCTTACAAATCTGGAAAAGAAAAAAAAAAAAGGAACAAAAAGAAGAGGAAAAAAAAAGAAGAAAAATTGAAGAAATGCAGGAGCCATGAAATGTTAGGTTGTATGTTTTTAGACTAATAACCAGAGAATGCAAGAAAGAATTGAACTTTTAACAAGCTTAAGATGTATGCCAAACTTTGTTGATAACAATGAATGAGAAAGAAATCACATTATCACCTCTTTCCGATAACGGTTTCCCATAAAGAACAGCAGCGACTTGCGGTTCTCGATTCCTACATCTCCTTTGTAAGTGTTAATTCGATGTGAATATGGAAGAATTACATCCTTCACTAGCGATGCCTGATCACGGCCTAACCTCCCAAAATCCGAAACCAATAGTACTCCATTCTTCACCCTGTCAATGACTTTGTAGAGGGCATTGGGATCCTGACATATAAATACATGATCCCATCCATTATTCCTCTTCCAATACTCCTGTTGTTCCAACCATTCCATCAAGGCTTCCTACACCAAGCATCGCCAAATATATGAGTTCATGATAAACTTATCAATTTCATTTAATACAGAACAATTCCACTCGACCCAATCATTAAGATGCCACAATTTCAATCTTGTCCTATTATGAGAGAATGAAACAGTGCATCCAGAACTATTGGCAATGGGAAATATTGCCCTAAATATCACAACTTACTTGATATCAGACTCGATTTCTAAGTATAACATGGAAATTTCATATAGGACTTTATTCTAACTAAATTATTGGCAGTAAGAAACACTACACCATTCTGATTTTGTCCTCTTAATAAATAATAAGTAATGACATTTGCATACAAACTAACAGCAACAGTCAATAACATATCCAGCTCAGTTAAGCTAGATAATGAAATCCTTCTCTATATACTAATCATAAATACAGAAAACAATTCGCAGTAAAAAATCTTAACCGACTCGACTCTAACATATTGATCCAATTGTAAGGTGTCAAAGTTTAGATCATGCCCTATTATCAATAAATGAGAAAAAAAATGCATCCAGAAGTATTGGCCATAACCAACATTGCCGTAAATGAAGCTCTATTCCAAGTAAAGAATGGATATTTATAAAGAATTTGCTTGACATGCACATTATAGATGCAAGATTTAACATTTTGATTTCCTTGTCTTACTATACAGTATACACAGCTTGTATATTCATTCAATCCTTTTTTATCAAATAATAACGAACTCATTCAATCCCTAAATATCACAACTTACTTGATAATTGATATCAGACTCGATCTCTAAGTATAATATGGAAATTTCATAAAGAAGTTTATTCTATTGAATACTAAACAGTCTAAACTATAGCCAGTAAGGAACACTGGTAAGATAATATCTACACCAGCCATTCTGATTTTGTCCTCTTAAGATACACAGCATTCTTATTAATTAAAACCAATCGCCAATGCATATAGAACTAACGGTTAATAACATATCCAGCCAAGCTAGATAACGAAATCCCTGTCTATACTATACTAATCATAAATACATACTGATCTAATTGTAGGATGCAATGACTTCGATCATGCCCTAGAATCAATATATGAAAAAAAATGCATCCATAAGTATTGGCCATAACCAACATTGCCGTAAACGTCACAATTCATGACATATGAAGCTCTACTCAAGTAAAGAATGGATATTTATAAGGAATTTGCTTGAGATACACAGTATAATATAGATGCAAGATTGAATTTTTTGATTTCCTTGTCTCACTACTAATACACAGATTGTAGCATGAATGCATACAGAACTAAGAGAACTAACAGTCAATAACATCATATCCAGCTGAAAACAACCTTACATGTAAAAAAGTAAATTTTGTCTATACTAAGAAAAAAAGAGAGAAAGTTTACCTGAGTGTCTTCATCATTATATGGAGGCTTATCAAGATTAGAATTATCAGTAATGAGTTGTCGATTGGGATTAACAACTAGGCTCAAGGAAGAGAAAAAGGGGACGTAGAAAAGATCAGCCTCCTCCGGATCACGTACCCTAACCACCGCGGAATCAGACCTCTCCTCACGATTCAAATCGGAGAACAAGTGCCACTCAGCCGGATGCTGATTTCCAGGATACTTCAACAGAGAATCATCCGACACCGGTTCTCCGCCGCGCGCCGCCGCGTAGCTCTCGATGACTCCGTAGGTGAATCTCCGGGGCAAATCGTACATGTAGATTCTGACCTTGGTGTCGTGGATTCCATCGTTAGAGAGGTGAACGAAATCGGTGGTGGGGGTGGTGAGGGGAGGTGAATGGAAGAGGGAGTAGAGGGCGAAGATGGAGATTAGAAAGGCGATGGTGAGAGTGGGTTTAAGGAAGGATTTACGAGGGGCCATGGTGTGCCGGAGTGGTGGGGATCTGATTTGTTTTGCCCGGAGATTCATTTATTTTTTTGTTTACTCTTTATTTATTTATTCTTATTATTATTCAAGGGACGGCCGGAAGAGAGAAGAATCATTCATGACTTAATCTCAAATGACTCAAATCAGCAGTAGCAGCAGCAGCTGGTACTGTGAGCTAACTTGTTAACTAACACCCAATCATATGTACTACAACTCTACTAAACTACCACTTCTGTTTTTTTTTTCTTTTTTTTCTTTCTTTTTAAACATTCGTGTTTCAATCTAATATAAAAGATTACTTTCGTCCTTTTTAATTAAGTTAACATTCAACTTCACATTAATTTAATAAAGTCCAAAATACATACTCTTTCGAATGCATTACACTCTGTTCAACTCTGTTCAAATTTAATTAGTTTAAATTTGTACTTTAATTCATTTTAATTAAGTTCAATTCAAGTTTACTTAGTTTAAGTTTGTACTTCAATTCAATCTTCAATCGTATTTAATGGAACCTCATTAAAGCAGTTTTTAAAGGTCATTTCAGCTAAATTAGAACCAAACACTTCGTTAAGATTCGATAATTTTGTGTTAATTACACCGTTTTAATGTCGGTATGGCAACACTTTAACAGTTTAACCATATAAAACCTCATTACTATATATTGCGTACAGATCAAATTGTTAACTGATAAAACATCACGATTTGAGTTCAAATAATAACAATAGTAGTACTACTATGAGTTTAGTCCAAATTCTCAAATACCCGAGTGATGTATAGTGATTGCATTCAATTGTGTTAATAATTTCTTCTTCTATTTATGAGTGAGTCACTGGTACTACATTGACGGGCAAGATGGGGAAGTTGAGTTTGTTGAGGAGTAATGAATCCAGTGCTATTATCGTGAATCCAACCAAAATGCATATTATTACTATTACTCTTATTTTGCGTTGATAATTTATAAATTCGAGTAGAATCGCAACAACCACATTACACACCCGTTAAAGGAATTGATTTCGTACCAAGTGCATGTTCTACATTACTACATTTGTCTCAATTGAATTTATTTGAATTGTATTATAAAAAATCCAACTAAACACATATGAAATGAACTAAATGAGTTTTTAAACAAATATAACAAAGCTCAAGTGAAAAAAAACTATGCAATGTTTAACACTTACCAAATAACAAATATTGGACAAACAAATATTCAAATTGCTCCATATACACAAGCTTTGGTTTGGTAGTAGTAGTACATATAAACATAATCACAACAGTCTCACTCTTCTACACACACAAATTTACAACAATCAATCTCTCAATTTAGGCTTCAAATTTCAAGCAATCTTACACTTTCAATGCTCATTCATGCTATACAATGTATATATGCAATGAAGTAAGTACAGTAATATGTACTCTATGTAGTATGTATAAATTGGAAAATGATCCCTGGAATTGATCATTTAGGCAAGTGGATGTTATTATTATTGTTGTTGTGTGGCTGAGGCTTAGCGAGTTTTGCAGCAGCAGCAGCAGACGATGACATTGTACGTAAGCGTCTAGCGATCTGAGTGAATGTTGGTCGAGCTAATGGATCTGGAGCCCAGCATTGCTCCATCAGTATTCTCCACTCTGGATCACAGGAGCTTGGAACATGCGGCCTCAATGTGTTATTCACTATACCACCTGCATTGTCATTGCATATCATAACTATTAAGCACAGGACAGACGGATCCAATTAAAACTCATGCCAACTTCCTTACTAGCTAATGATACTATCTATTTATTCGGTTTTCTTGAGTGTAAGTTCGTTCGTTCGTTCGATTCATACCAATGATAGCTCCGTAGTGCATATTGGCGTAAGGTTCTTCGCCTGTCAGAATTTCCCACAGTACAATCCCAAAGGAGAACACGTCAACCTGTATTGTATCAAATGTAACAAGCACAATGGTTCACTAGACCTTTATTTATTCTAATAATTCAATATACACATATTCAACTAAACAATCTGAGGTTACCTTCTCTGAGACCTTGCTGCTGCTACCATTTAATAACTCTGGAGCCATCCACGGAAGAGTTCCCCTCACCCCACCAGTGACCAACGTATTTCTTTTTATTTTCGACAACCCAAAGTCACCTACCTGTGACCACAATTTTACAAATTCAACATACAAGATATCTCATTTTTTGGGCAAGTGCACATCCAAATTTAATAGTACAATTTAATTGAGCTACGGCTTTTCACTTGTTGTAGCAATAATCAATTAAGAAAATAATCATCAGGTTCACCAAAAGCTATTAGGTTACCTTTATAACATGGTATGAGTTGGTTAACTACGTACCTTGCATATGGGCCGGGAAGGATCTTTCAAGTTGACAAGGAGGTTGTCACATTTTAAATCAAAGTGTACAATGTTCCTTGCGTGCAGATATTCCATTCCAAAAGCTGCATCCATGGCAATCGTGACCCGCTTGGGACGATCAAGATTCCTGAAAAAACAATAGGAATATAAAAAGCAGGCAATTGGAAGATAATAGAAAAATAGATACACATTAAACCACTACAGTACCTATTCTTCGAAATTAAAGCATGTCTTAAGGACCCATTCACCATGTACTCCGTGACGGTTGCAAGTGTTCCTCCAGGTCCGTCTTTTACCACACCGTAGAATGCCACCACATTGGGATGATGAAGCTTTGAAAGAATTGAAGCTTCATGCCAAAAATCAGCCGCCTGCAGAATATCATAAGTGCAATGCTTGAGAACATATTAATTCTCACAAACTAATACTCTTTTGTCCAAGGTGTATATAGTACATAAAAAACTGAAAAGGCATTATATGTATTTGGTTCAACTCACCAGTTTCTCCTGCTCAGATGAACGACCTGAAAAACAACTCTTTTTTATTCTTTTGATAGCAACATCACTTCCCCTCCATTTTCCGTGGTAGACAGTTCCATAGGTTCCAGACCCCAACTCTCTCAGTTCTTCAAGATCACTGTTGTGTATAATCTGAAATGACCAAAAAAAAAAAAAGGAATGAAATCATTAGATATACACAAAAATAAGGAAAGAAAGAATGACAGGGAAAGAAAACTGAATATTAATACAACTGAAAGTGTGATTATTTTAAGAAATAGGGATAGTTGAAATCATTGATACGTTCCAATTATATTCGTGTGGCATACTGCATTCCTTAAAAAATCAAATGAATTGAGTTCAGGGCAAGACCAGACTGATAACAGCACTATACTTGCTTCGGTTGAACATATTCATTATTAACTTTTTTACGTCAAAAACATTTTCAGTACACATAAGAGGTCATGTCTGATATCCATACCTGCAGGGCACTGAGATCAAGATCTCCCAGAGACATGTCAATCGCAGGAAAGTGGGATTGAATTGCAGCTTCATTTGCATCCTTCAATAATAAAAGTAAAATAATAGAATGATTAGATAGTATATTGAAATTATAAACATTTCAGAAACTAACTCAGCAAATAGAACTACCTCATAATTTGGTCCAGCTGACGTCGGGGTTGCAGGGAGAATATGCTGCTGACTTTGAGTCATTGGAGCAACATCATGATCTGGAGGCAAGGTTATTGTGTCAGGCATTACAGCATTAGACACTTGTTTTTGTAAATCGGGACCTACATTTTTACTTGAATCTAAGGGATCAGCTGCAATCTTTTCACCAGCCTCATGAGGTAGATAGCCATAATCCTTGGCTACATTTTCTTCAGTTTTTGAAACTGAGGCTGAGTCAGTAGGATGATCCTGATCCATAAGCGAAACATCCTTCCTAGAACCATCCTGCGCTAACTTCTGGAAGAATGACCAGCGTTTGGGCTCATGATTGGTAATATTAACACTAAAACCAGGTGCAGCAGCATGAGGTTGTGTATCAGGGGCAGAACTCTCTTTTCTACCCTTGGAAAATATATCAGACAGAAAATCATGAGGAAAGTGGTCATTGATATCGATAAGGATATCACCACGCTGAGTGGCAGCACCAATTGCAGGAACACTTTGTGAAGTGTTTGCTTTCTCAATCATGTTCCGATGGGCATTTTCAGAATTTGCTTGTCCTTCAACATGAGAAATAGACCAGGAAGTAACTGCACTCTGATTTCCATCAGCCCTCACCTGAGCGTTGTCATTTGACTCGGGACTTTTGTCAGAGGAGGCTTCTGTCAAGTCCAGTGCCTCTTTTGGTTTTTCCTCAGTACCAGGTGAATCTTTACCTGATCTTGCGGGAGGATTAACATTATCAAATCCAGCAATTACATTGCGAACAATCATCTTTTCAATGGATTCAGTGATCTTCTGGGAAGCATCTGACTTGGAGTGAGAGAACAAGATCTTTGCACCAGAAGAATCATCAGATTTGGATGAAGAGTTGACATCTACCTGCGCTCTGTGTATTATCTCTGACCGGAATACCCGGTGAGGAAGAATATGTTGTTCGTAGGCGACATCCGTAGAGAATGCATCATGGTCACTATGGTCAAGAGAATCATGCTTGTTTACATTTTCATCTGGAACGGTATTAACAGTTGCATCTTCCTGGTTCTTCGTACTGGTTACCCTTTGGCCGTACTTGTCGGGGATACTAGTAGAGCCGGCTGCTCCCTCGGATGCAACACTATTCGGAGAAGGAACGTGCATAATCGTACTTCTATTTTCGATAGGCTGCACTTTAGTAGAGTCACCAAGTTTCTGCTCTGAATCCTCCATCTTCATCTGTGTATGCATCGGAACATTCACTCGGGGTGACTGATCTGCATCAAATTCAGTCTTCTTGGGAACTGCAGTTTCTTTGTTAAGTACTTGTTCTACATTATCGAATGAGCTGCCATATGGTTGTCCAGCAGCCAAGGCCACGCGACGGACCATGTGCCCACTAGGCATTGGAACCAAGGTTTCAGCAGATGGTACACGGTTTAATGGATGAGACTGAAAATCATACTGAGATACAAGGGATGTTGGAACTGTAAGTTTCTGATCTGAAGTGGGGAAGACATTCATCGGCTGGCTAGCACGTGAAGAATGCCATTCAGGTTGCTCGTAAGTACTTTGGACAGGGTAACCAAGTGAAGTGGACTCTAATGCACGCGATGAATTAGTAACCCCCACCTGAGAAAATGTATTCGGATGATTTGTGATGACTTCTGGATTTGCATTAACAGTTTGAGCGGTCTCTCTTTGGACACTTAAACCGAGTAACTCATCCAAGTTGCTCCGAGTATGGCTCGCTGCAGAAAGTGAGTTTCTTCTTGATCCCAAGTCCATACCATTTACAGCGACAATGTATTCAATCTCTGAACCACCTTCCACACTCTCAAGGTCAAACTCATCCAAGTCATTGTTCGAACTAAGAAAGATCCTGAACTTCTGTGCTCCACCATCACCAAGATCATTACATTCATCCATCATATTCTGTAAGTCCTCATCAGACGTTACCGACACCAATGCATCGAGGTCCTCACCAGGAAGCTGATACTTAATAGAATGAGGTTCATTATACATCGCCAATGTCTTCTGCTTAAGTCCCGCCAAAGAAATATCTTTGCTTATTCGGATTACCCGTGTCTCACCGCCAACATACCGAAATTTTCCATCACTTGGGCGAGGCAAAATCTTCCCACCAAAACTGCACAGCAACTTCAACATTCTAGATGAGCCAACTGAGGAGCGCAATGAAGAATTACTAGGAAACCCGCGACCGCTTGCACTTCTGGATGAGGTTCCAGCCATCGCCTGATTCACGCTGGAACTAGTTTTTTCGACAATAGGAGAACCATTGCTTGCTGGAGCTGGAGGTTTAGTCTTTTCAACAGGTGGCAAGTGAGTTGGTCCAAGTGTTCCCTGCGGATCGACATGTACAAATCTGTTATTAGCCTCAATTGGAGGATTTTGAATGTGCTGCTGCCTTGGTATCACCCTTTCTCGCATGAATTCGAGAGAAAATTCCTCACCAGTCTGAATGGAAAAGTTGAGAACAGGTCTCGCACCAACTGCCATGTTAACATCAGCTGGTCTAACCATATTTGCGGCGTCCAGGGGGAATCTCTGAATGACAGGACCTAAGCCCTGAGACCTATTATCAACAGGAATGTAGCTATATTGTTCAGAGTTATTTTGGTGGCCTATTAGGCCATTCCCAATGTTTTGTTCCATCTCCCTATACTCTACCTAATTACAAAGAGCAGCGTCTGCTCTCAATCAGGTTCCAAATTGAGAGCTAAGCCTGTAAACATGCCTGATTATGGTTAACTAACCGGTATCTTCTTCAGCCAGACCCGTTCCCGGGTCAAGAAACTCAACCATTGTACATATGCCTGCAAGAGATCCAAATTGTGTAAGATTGAAACAAAATTCAAGAGAGGACAATCAGTCTTATTGGGAGAAAAAGCATAACCACAACTAAATTACAGATACAGTCAGAAAAAGTTGCACATATATACTACCACCATTGGATGTTTTACTTGAATACACATTATGAGCATTTTTTAGGTCCCTGGTGTCCAGAACAGTTTGTTAAACTTACTTGTTAATTCTATGTGTCAGACATAGTTTAAGATCTCATTATTTCAGCTGCGCAAGATGAAATCTAACATGGAATTCCAAAACTCTATAAAGACACTTGAAACATGTTTACAAAAGTTGGATTTTTATATCCGAAACAAAAACCCAAAAGCATCCAATGGTATTTGAAGAAACAGAAAGATATGTTGAATCGTAGACATTGATTCATAGCCTCCTTATTAAAGATGAGCAGAAGTAGGTAGCAGAATGAATGATTGAGCAAGGCAACACAATCAGATAAAGTAACAACAGAAGTCAACTAGTACATGAAATCTGAGCAAGGCAATTAATAGAATAAAATAAAAAGAATGATCGAATTGGGATCATATTCATATTGATTGATCCGAGTGAGTAGCAGTTAGTTGGATTTGAAGTATCATCAATTCATTCATGAGTGCTAAAATAAGAGTTAGAAAAGAAAGCAAAATACTATACCTTAATTGTGTGTATGGATTGGTGCCTTGGTGGTGATGAAGTTGAAGTGATTAGCAGCACCAGACAAGTAACAACTGACTTTTTCTTCTTTCTAAATTCTTCTTCTGGTTGTATGATCTTTAATCAATCACTCCTCCTATTCTTGATTTTTGTCCAGCTGATGATGATGATGATGGGTGATATTTGAACTTCCTTATTCACACGATAGAAAAAGGAATCGCTTCTTTGATTCAAATAGCGGTTTTAATAGACCACTGTAGAGTAATTGGAGAGAATGGAAATGGAGAGAGTTGGGAGTATTTATTACTACTAGTAATTTTAATAAAAAATCTTCTTCTTCGGAAGAATGAATGATATTTTAAGGGTTGCTAGCTGCTGCTGCTTCTTGTGTTGAGAATGTCTGATTCGGGGCAGGTGAAATATATATGTCCACATGATTTCCACGCTGGCTATTCCCAAGTGGTTTGCACGGAAGGTTTCTATTGGCTCATGGTCTCGAGCGTGGCTCTATGGAAAACTAACAGCGTGGGCGGCCAACTATACTTTGACTCATGCCTCTTCTTTTTAACCTATGGACTTGTGGTTAGTTGTTACTTGCTCTTTTTTTTTAACATCTTGATGTGGACTCTATTTCCTTCCTTTTTAATACTTCTAATACTTTCTAGATGGAATATTCCAAACCCCATCAATTAGTATATGAAATTTTAATTCAATATACTCTCACTTTCCAACAAAATGCAAAGTAATACATATGGTATAAAGATGTTGTTGTGAATAATGATAATCACTTAATTATCATATAAATATAATTGAAGCGTATAAACACTCCCACGCCATTTCCAACTCTAGAAAGTTGCGAACCTTCTGAGCAAGGTAAACAAATTAACAAGGGGAACGATAACATCCATCTTCTTTCACTTTAACTTTTATCTTATTTGGCCTTAGTTATATTTACAATGGAATTTATCTCAACCACCTCATCAACCATACTTTGATTATTGAAATAATTGTCACGAATAACATAATCATGTTGACCTTATCGTATGCGACAAGTAAACCTTGATTTAGAAAACAATGATACTTGTACCGTCCAATCAAAATCGTTTGCCGTCCAACCAAAGACATTAGCGGGTATTGTTTTCAGGACTCGGTGCCTAAATAAGTTAACTTTACAATGAGATCATGAGCCCACATTGTTCCTCACCATCAGGAGTATCGTCAGTTAAAACTACACCCTTGTGATATGATTAGAATGGTAAAGCGTCTTATGATTTATATGAATACGAATCTCTTAATACGTGTGCCACCGAATGAAAATTGTCCCTTTATACAACCAAATGTCATCCATGCACTACTTTAGTACTTCACAACCAAGCAAAAAATGAGGCTCATGATGTCATAAGCCACCATAATTTCCTCCCCAAAGTTGAGAGCGAGATTGAAAAAAGTATACATACAAGTCGGTTTTGCTTACTCTTTTTCCTTCAATTTATTGTTATTTCCTCAAACGCATGACTTGAAGGGATAATCATCTATCGAACTACAAAGATAACGACGTCATAATATAATGAGCATATGATATGCACATTGCACACTATCATATATATATAACTCATAAATATTTGATTCCTTATCATCATATTCCGAAAAAATATGAGGTTATATCGATGTTTCACATACAAATTACAAAGTAAATTATGGTTTTCGATGCATTTCTAGTGTATGGAAACAAAGATTACATAAATATCTCAAGAGAACACCCTATGTACTAGTACTAGTACAAAAAATTTGCATTTATTACGATATAAGTAGAGCGATAGATAAAAAAGAAATGTAATTTTAAGGACTTAACAAAAACTATAATAGCACTATTGTTATTAAACTAAAACAAGATCTACCAGAATTTGAGAGTATAGCTTATAGTAGAATAATGTGTGCATCAATTTAAGATGATGATCATAAGTGGAAGACAAAAATGTGAATATATTTATGGGCGACCCAAATCTGGCCCATGTTGCCAAAAAAACTCCCCACCTGGTAAATTTTGGAATTTTGACATTTACAGACATTCATAGTAAAAATGACTATGAATGTTTATTTACTACTCTAGAGTCTAGACTAGAAGTAGCAGATTTGATATCAAAGTGAAGTATGAAAACAAAATCTAGTACTCCTACTAGAAATTGGGGGTTAATTTGATTATCTAGTCTACAGTGAGTAGATATATTTATTTGTTAATTACAAGCAAAGCGCATTCAAATATTTTCTTAGGTGTTCCTCGTTACACAGACAGCAAAATTGGGGGATATGCAGCATAATCATCACCATCATCGTCGTCTTCATGAGGAAGCAATTGCTGGTGGATTGGATTTGAAGACATCAAACAGTGCAAGGAAGAAGAAAACAGATGAAGATCAAATTTGAGAATGAGATGAGAAATGAAGAAAGCGTGACGAGACGGCGACATGCGTCCAGATGAGCCACGTGGAACCCTATGACTGGACGAGAGCTATGGCTCGCTTGCCGAGACTGTATGTATAGGCGTGGGTCTGTATGTATAGTCCTCACCCTGCGATTTTCCGTATTTCTATCTACTATTACTAATCTCTAACTTTTGGTCACAGTAGACTGAATTGTGTTCAATCTCCCAACAACAAGAACTCATTTACTTTTCCTCACTTTCTCTCTCTATCTATCAATCTATCTATCTCTATCTATACATACATATATCGGTGTGTGTTGTGTTGTGTTGTAGTATTGTGTTGTGTTGTCCTGTTTGTTTGTTTCTCTCTCTATATTCCTACTCTCTCTCTCCTCACCTCCTCGTTTCTCTCATACCCTCAATACCCTAATTCACCCCCCTTTCGCTGCCCTGCCTCAATCTATACCTTTGTTTATTGTAAGATTCGATTTTTATTACTCCTTTCTTCATTGATCTGTTGTTGTTTAACTGTTTGGTGGCTCATTTTCTGTTTCTAATTTTCTTCAATTCCACCCCAATCTTCTTTTTGTACTCATTTTCATTCCGGTGCATGTTGTGGGTTTAACTACTCATGGAGTTATAGTTATGATCTTTATCAGTTTATTTTGTAGCGGTGGTTTTGGAATTTTGTTCTGATTATGAGTTTATGGGGTTCATGTTCGGTGCTGCTGTTTCTGTTTGTTAACTAGACTCGGTTCAATTGTTGTTTCAGCATAAATGTTATGCATTCTTATCATGCCTAAGTGATTTTTATTTGGATGATTGGACTTGTTGTTTTCGCGGGCTTTAGTTTGCGAAATTTGATCTTCCCTTGTATTCAAAGCACACAACTGATGAATGTACATGTGCATTAGAGACAGAAAGTGAGAGATATTCCAATTTAAGTTCTAAACTCAAATGCTAGAGTTCAGGAGTTTACATGTGAGACTATGTAGGTTCCTCCAGTAAGGGAAATGGCAATGTGTTGATGAACGTGCATGTGTCTCAGTATACAGTTTAAACAGAATTAGGCAATGTGTTGAACGTCCATGTATCTCGGTATAGATGAATGTATTGTGTTATAAACTATGGAAGGAATGTTATAGACAATTAGGAAGATACTTGAATCTTTTCCTAAGAAAGATACGTTAGGAAATGAATGTAATTCTCTGGATATTTATTCCACAAAACGACAATTTGCATCGTGCAGGAATTAAGTTTTACCTTATGTGTGACATCCTGAAAATGCTCTACAATTTGTCGTATTCAATAAGTGGTTCGTACTTTGCATGTGTGCACAAACACGTCAATGCACCCACTTTTACTGTTTCTCACGACATAGTAAGACAAAGACAAAGGAAGTATATTTACTTACTAATCGTATGAACTACATTCCAAAAAATTGTCGGAAGATCGCATAACCACTTCAGTTTCAATGCACTTAATTGGCAACCTTTTCTAATTATTATGTGCAGCTGATTTTCTGATGTTTCATGCCTCTGATTAACTTTTCTATGATATTCATGGTTAACAAATCATTCTAAATGGAGAGCAAACTCTCTTACATGCCCAGTCTTGACATTGTTATTTGTCCGGTCTAATATTGTGTTTACACTTTTTATATCCTCAGCCATTAGAGGATTCCAATCTGTTCACGATATACTTAAAAACCAGCTTCTTTTGTTTTTTTATGTCGTAGTCATGTGGATGTGTATGCAGGATTTCTCATATTATATCCACCATGACTTCCATAAACTCTGGAGACCCCTTTTGCAGTAACATTCATGTTTTGTTCAAGGAAACCATGATCTGCTATATGTTTTTTTTTTTTTTTTAAATATTTTTTAAAGCTGTTCTTTTGAAATATATTTCCTGAAAATGAAAATTTTCTTGATCATATGAGCTCATGGTGTCAGAAGTTTAATCTGTAGCTATGCGGAGTTACTCATGTCTTTATTGCATTTGGAATAGTGGGTGGGATATTTACTTTTAAGTTATTGGGTTACCTAAAGATAAGAATGAGTAGGGCATGTCTTGACGATGATGTGGTTCACTGTCATTCTGTTTTACATACTTAAATGTTCATTGCAGTGCTCTACATCACGAAGATTTGGTATTAAGATAATATTTTATGGCTATCTTTAATGTCAACTCTCCTGCCAAACTTCCATTGTGAAGTGCTACTTATTTCGTTCTAAACTTGTCTGCGCTATGCGTTCTTTCTAATGTGAACCTTTGTATGCAGTCCACAACTGTATGGGCTATGAGAGAGAAGGGTGTAGAGACGGGAGTCATGCTCAACAGAGACTGGTTGTTGAAAAGAAAGCGAGGAAAGATTCCGACTGGTGCTGATAAGTCCAGTGGCAAGCAGAAAATCTTAAAACCCACAAAGCTTCTATCTGCACCATCATCTGAACATAGTTCAAATGATAATAGTTTAAATAGGTTTTCTGCCAAGGAAACAGGAGATGATGGGGTAAGTTATCTTTCCCATTTTATTATTTGCGCCGTATCTTTTGCTCATAAAGATGAGGTGAGGTAAGTCTCAGCATTGTTCTAGATATGGATATCGGATAAGAGAGTATAGTTAAGAAGCTACCGTACATATTCACAAATCCACTTGATTTTAATTGGTGTATATTCCTATGGTTTTCCAAATGTAAGTTAATAACTAGAAAATGAGCGCTAAAAAGTGATCTAATCACTCAGTGACAGCTTTTAATGATTGTACCTACATCATTGCCCTGTTTCAGTATTTCTACGAATGTGTGGTCTGTGAACTGGGTGGAAAGTTACTCTGTTGTGATTACTGTCCCCGTACGTATCATCTTGAGTGTGTGGACCCTGTTTTGGAGGTACGGTTAGCTTGTCTGCCATTGTGAATGTGTTTGTTAATATTTTGATTATTTTGGTTACATGCAATAAAAAGTTTTTTTACCTTTTCAAGCGTATACCAAAGGGAAAGTGGAAATGCCCTAGCTGCCGTAGCAAAAGGTGTCAGGTCTGTGAACTTGGTGGGAAGTTGCTGTCAAGTACTTCATGTCATCACGCCTATCATTTTGAATGTTTAGATACTGTTTGGCAGGTACGTCTTGTTTGTTTGTAGACAGAATTGGTAAATTGCTTCTATCATTATGCTTAATTTCAATAAGAAGAATTTATATTTTATTGCATTTTAGAAGCGTGTTTCAAAGGAGAAGTGGGAATGCCCTATTTGCTCTGTTCAAACTGCTGGTCTAGAAAAGGTGAATCACCCGGACCCCATTGCAAAACGAGCACGAACAAAAATTGTAATTCGAAGGTCTAAAACTGATGCTGAATTATCTGTGCCTGAAAGTACAACCCCGGGAGCTGAAAATAGTAATGTTCGAAAGAAACGGTCTTCAAGCAAAGAGACGTCATCTTTTCCTCATCATATGGATACAGCTGAAGAGTCAGATTGTTCTCCTGATAAGGAACATGATAGCGAACAATGCCATCCAGTTCAAGACCATCTGGCAGATGGTGCAGATAAGATGATTAACGCTGCTCAGAAAACTTCCTCTTCCAAGAAACAGAAATTAAAGTTTATCGAACAACCTTATGAGGAAGCACCTGAGGGATCACCTGGGAATATTTCACCAGGCGATAAACCAGTCGTAACACCAGAATCATCAAAACGTGCAGAAAGGAAAAGAAAGCCTAAGGTTCATTTTGATGATATGACGAAGGAGCAGAAGACTGACAAGGATAAATCTGGTTCAAAAGGTAACCCCAAAGCAAATGGTGTTCGTACAGGAACTTCCAAATCACATGGAAAAAATAAGGTAGTCGGTCAAAAGGCTCGCTCAAATCAGGCAGAGCAGGATGTTGTGGAGGACATTGTTGATATGCAACTTGATAACATGGTATGTATTTCTCTTTCATTATTTTGTTTAGTTATGGGTCTTACTAAGTTTTGTGTGATTCTTCTTTATTACTGCCCTCCTAGGCATTGAAATAAGTTAATGTATAGCTACTAGAATTTCAAAAGGGGGATCTGCTGACTTGTTAGGATTTGGTCATGTTAAGATATTTCTTTATTC
>JAQRGC011551826.1:0-17961 GCA_028659135.1 Plantago lanceolata | reverse complement strand
GGCTTGTATTTTAGTCACTTAGTTTACTTACCAATAAACTTAACTAAAGGCCATCCTTTTCTGAAAAGGAAACCATGCCGAAGGAGGCAGTAAAATTGTGAAAAAGTAGGGATTTGGAGGCTTGTAATGATGATGATGATCTCCACTTCCAGTTTTATTATCTAGATGAGTTTGAATTTTGAATTTACTATTTTAGTTGAATTGCTGATGGACTTATATTACTGTTTTCTTTTGAATTGCTACCACTAAAACTGACTTTTGGTCACTTTAATGAACTAATGAAGAATCCTTCATGCTTGTCTTACTTGTTTATGAATTATGATAGTCGAAACAGTTGAAGTATAATTATGTTTTTGTTTTTGCTTCTGGTAAAGTTGTCAGGGAGTTCAGGTATTCCTGATGAACTTTGAACAAGTGTTGATACATTTTACTGTAGTATCCTGTAATTTGCATAATCCAGTTTAGTGAAGCTGAGCCTGATTAGTTGTTCCTCATTGTTAATGACATTCAATACGCAACACTCTGTGAATCTACTTTTCAGAATGTTTCATCTGTTTGGCTCTAGGCTGCCAGCTTAAGATGTTCATGGAAACATTGGCAGAGTTTTGCTTTTAATTTTGTTTAGTTCCTTTAATATATCCTGTTATCAGCAGAATCCAGTTAAATCTATGGCTTATTAATATAATTATATCTGTTGTCTCATGTGGTATTGCATAGCAATGTCTTAGCACTATTGTGAGCTATTCGATATGGCCTTTCTACAGATACCATTATTTTGAATTCTGAATGGCAGCTATGGCGTGTGCTGTGCTGGGGATTTTTTAACTTGCGTTTTAGTTATTTGATTTGCCATTGTCTCTGCTAAAACTGAAAGCAGGTGCAATACAACTGTGATGAAGATAACTGTCTTGATAGCCATGAAATTAATATGAATTTCCCTAAATCATCAATAAACCTTGAAATGGATTCACCTTTTTTTTTTTTTGGGTCCATGCACATGTCCAGGTTGGAATTTAACTTTTCAATTGATGGTGTAATATTAGGGTAACTTTTCAAAGTTAAGGTTACTTTATTTGTGTAAGATCGTCTTTTTTTAATCGAATAAAGTATCTTCACTTTTAATTGTAGATCATATGCAGAGGGCCTTTAGAAAACCAGCCTTTTCTAGTAATATGAAAACACTTCAACCAAAAGAGTGTATATGGACCTATTTTCCATTCAAAAAAAGAAAGAAAAACACCAAATACTTTCATCTTTCTTTATGTCTTTAGGGAAATATCATTTATTGCTTAAAAATACTGCTCTTAGTTACTATTCAATGGTACACCAAAGAAAACAAATTAGAGTTACTACATCCATTGGTCTATATGCTATATTTATATTGTAATGATGATGATGTCTTCCACATTTTGGAACTAGATGATTATTGAGCTTACACTTACGCTAGTTGGATTGCTCAAGGAATTTAACTAATGTTATCTTTCGGCTGGCTTCATATGAAATGTGATGCTTGACTGTATATTCACTTTAATGAATTAATGATGAATCTGATGTACTCATCTTAGTTGCTTATGGACTATGATAGTAGAAATAGCTGAAATACAATTTTGTGTGTGTGTGCGCGCGCGCGCGTGCGTCAGTGCGTGTGCGTGTGTGTAAATGGTGCATGCTATTTACTGCGCTGTGTACGTGTCGGGTTGGCTTTGTGATATTGTGGCCTGCAAGCCACTAATAACTATAGTATAGTATTGATGGTGTTATTTTGTTGAATTTCAGGATTCTTATTGGAGATGAGTATGTAATACACTGAATATCCTTGGTTGTATTATTATACCCGAGTATAACTATGTCCGCAAACAACAATAACCCGCACAAGAACATTGGAGCTTCATCCCCTTTCGGAAGTTCTATGCCTGTGAATCAAGCTACACAGCAACAACTTGGATCTGGGTTTCAGGGTCAATTTCAGTATAATGCAGCTCATGCGCAAGCCCTTGCCCAGGCTCAGTCAAAAGCTCAAGCACAAGCACAGGCAGCCCATGCACAATTCCAAGCCCAGTTACAAGCTCAGGGACTCTCATTTAATCAGGGGCATGCAGTGGGGATCCCAAATATGGGCTCACCTTCGCCCTCAGTGTCAGGAAGTGCAAGTGCCAAAAGGTTCCCTCAGAAACCACCCGTGCGTCCACCGAGTTTTTCACCTTCAAACACAGCCTCTCCAATGAGGACAATGGACACATCAGCAGCTTCCCGGAAGAAGAAGCAAAAGCTACCAGATAAACAATTACATGAAAGAGTCGCAGCTATCTTACCTGAATCTGCACTTTATACTCAGCTTCTTGAGTTTGAGTCCCGTGTTGATGCCTCTTTGACAAGGAAGAAAATTGATATCCAAGAGTCTCTGAAGACACCAACTTACGTTCAGAAGACGCTTCGCATTTATGTCTTCAATACTTTTGCTAATCAGATCCGCACAATCCCTAAGAAGCCTAATGCTGAGCCACCTACATGGACACTTAAAATTGTAGGGAGGATTTTGGAGGAGGGAATGGATCCCGACCAGGTTGCAATGATGCAGAAATCAAACCCTCTATACCCAAAGTTCTCTTCATTTTTCAAAAGAGTTACTATTACTCTGGACCAGAAAGTGTATCCCGACAACCATTTGATTATATGGGACAGTGCTCGAGCACCTGCCCCTCATGAAGGTTTCGAGGTCAAACGAAAAGGCGACCAAGAATTCACTGCAAGCATAAGATTGGAAATGAATTATATGCCCGAGAAGTTTAAGCTTTCACCCGTATTGACAGAACTCTTGGGCATCGAGGTCGATACGCGTGCAAGGATCATGGCTGCAATATGGCAGTATGTCAAGGCTCGGAAATTGCAGTCTGCCGATGACCCAGCCACTTTTAACTGTGATCCTCCACTCCAGAAGGTATTTGGGGAACCAAAAATCAAATTTACAGCTGTAACTCAGAAGATTACGCCCCACTTGTTTCCGCCGCAGCCCATACATTTAGAGCATAGGGTCAAACTTTCAGGAAATAGTCCTGTTGGAACTGCATGTTATGATGTCCTAGTTGATATACCCTTCCCAATACAGAGGGAGCTGAATGCTTTATTGGCGAATACTGAAAAAACAAAAGAGATTGATGCATGTGATGAAGCAATTTGTGCTGCTATAAGGAAGATACACGAGCACCGGCGGAGAAGGGCATTCTTTCTTGGGTTTAGTCAATCACCTGTAGAGTTTATTAATACCCTTGTAGATTCTCAAAATAAGGATCTGAAGCTTGTTGCTGGTGAAGCAAGTCGCAGTGCAGAGAAAGAACGCCATTCAGATTTCTACAACCAACCCTGGTATGGTTTTTGTGTTTGTTTATTAAATTCTTGTCTAGTGTGTGAAAATTTTAGCCCTCTGCAGTTCTGGGTTTCTCAACTATATGATACAACTGTCTAATGGTCTTTGTTATAATTCCTTAAATTAGTAACCTGGAAGCCCAATCTCGGTATTGATGAACACCCTAATTTGTCCATATACTAGTATGTAAAGTTATACTAAAGATGGTGTTGAAGAGAAAGGGATAAAGCTAAAACAAAATAAAAAGAATTGAATAATTGATGGCAGATTAGGTATTAGTTGATGATTATTTAATCTTAGTTATGAATGCGATATGCAGTATCATGCTTTCATATTGCCATGTATGTAGTATGCGTTGGATTCCCTATTATTTGTAGTCACTCATACACACCACTTGTTTCAGGGTGGAAGATGCTGTTATTCGTTACCTCAACCGAAAGCCACCGACGACAGATAATGCCCCTGGCAGCACATAATCTGTATGCAGTCCAACAAGCACATCATCATTTTCAAGTCTTTACTGAGTCTTTGAGTGGCATTTGGAGCATGCAATTTCAAGCCCCACAGAAAGTAAGGAACGCATCCTAGAAATTTCAAGTTTTCGATATTCCAGCATCTGAATGGTGTTAGTGCTGCAAATCCGGTTATTTTAATTGATCGTTGTGTCGTAATACACACTCAGGTTGTGCTAGTCTATTTCTGCTGTACTTGTAGTTATGTCATATGTGTATTATGTAAAAGCAGCCCAGAAAGAGACATGCAGCCTCTTTTGTCAGAGTAGAAGGGCTCTTCAGTAGCAGCAGCTGCTGCTTCTGTAACATTCTGGAATGAGCCAAGTGCCGATGGTAGCAATAGATGAGCTAGGCTGCTAGGGTGTCGCCTTTACTTGAATTTCCGCACATGATGTAAAACTATAAATTTGTTGTTTTTTGTGTCGTTAGTTTTCGCTTTGCTTCTGAGTGTGAGATGTAGAAATGAAACTGATGGGATTTGTCGAATGTGTTCGACTGGTGAAAAAAATGATTTTAAGTTTTACAGTTAGAATGATTTTTATTTTTACAGTTAGAATCACATTTCTGATATTTGGGATGCTGGTAGAGGACATACATGCCAAGAATTTTACGGCAAATGTTCTTCTCCTTTCCAATTTGCATCTCATATTCTCCATTATAGTGGTTACTATTACTTATTGGAAGCTCTATTCTTTGTTAGATATCCAAGCCTCAGTTTGGAAATTTGCCTTCAACAACTCATTAGAAAACTGAAGATTTAAGATTCGATACAATCTGAAGATTTTGAACACATCTAGAAAACTCTTGCAGTTGTGCTTGAACCGATCCAATTCAACTGTGTTCAGTTGCTAAAATTCAGAAATTAAGATCACAATATTCGTAGATAACCATCTGGAAATCTGAAAATATAACATGGAAGGCCAACTAGGTAGAGCTCAAGTCCATTCCTGAAGAAGAGATGGCCATTTTCCTCTTTCAACCCTCCAACGGATGCGATAGCCTGCTGCTCCATCTACAGAGTGACATAGACACCGTGCTAATTTCATACTCTCTGCCTTTCTTGCTTCATCAATTGTATGAATTCGCCAAATACTGCCACACATTAAGTAGGATTAGGACAGATGCTAACTAACACGTACTTTCCAGAATTTAAAGTCTTATCTTTCACAATGTATTGTACTCTGTTAAAGCTATCCTGCACCATCCAACAAACAAAAAACAGAATGGGGCAAGTTTCCCTATACCCTGGTATTCATCCATGCTCTATAGCATTCCCTCGAACGACAAACAGATATGCTGGATGATGTGAGAGCAATCAGAAACTAATAGCGTCCCAAAAAGGGGGATAACAATCAGCCCTAGCAACTATCCAGACTCCCAAACATTACAGACGAAGGAAAGCTAAGTTTTGAATTGCATTGGGTCATTTTTAAGGGACACGTGGAGATGAAAGTTTGGGATGTCTAGTTCAAAGAATCACTTGAAAACTGCTTCCAAAGAATTTACAGCTTAGTTTACCAAGTTTCTGTAAGGTTAATTCCAAATTCGAAGAATAGGACATACCGGGATCTGAATCATGGGGTCCAGGGGATGCTTCGGGATGGTACTGAAGTGACATGAGCTTTTGCTGAGAAAATGCTAGGCCAGCGCAGCTTCCATCATTGAGATTGACATGAGTTACCTCTACTCCTTCCGGCAGTGATTCCGGGTCAACAGCGTAGTTGTGATTCTACATACACAAAATCAGTTTAAGTGATGTGTTTGAACCCACGATGAGAAAGCAAAAATGGCGGGACTAACCTGGGCACTGATCTCAACACGGCCATTTCGAAGATTACGGACTGGATGATTTCCCCCATGATGACCAAACTTCATTTTGAATGTTTTACCCCCCAGAGCTTGTCCAAGCAATTGATGACCCATGCATATACCAAAAACAGGAACTTTTCCAATTATCTCCTTGACTGTTTCAACAGCATAAGGAACAGCTGATGGGTCTCCTGGACCATTGCTAAACAGAACACCATCTGGGTTCATCTTTAGAGTTTCAGAAGCAGGCCATGTTGAAGGAACCACAGTAATTTTACAGCCATATGATGCCAAACGTCTAAGAATGTTGTGCTTGATGCCAAAATCATAAGCAACAACCTTCATAAGAAATTATGGCAGATGTGATTACAAGTCGGCAAGCAATTATCTATGTAGAACACATTCAAAACGAAGTACTAACCCGAAAAGTCTCCACGTTTCCTGCATTAAAATCCCATTCTTCATTTGATTTATCAACCCATTCGTAGGGAGCGGTACACGAAACCCCACTTATCAAATCCACCCCTGCAAATTTGTCAAAAACCCTATCAGACACTATCTTGCAGAACTGAAACCAAGTATACAGATCATATTTCGTATGATGAAATATACCAACTATATTCCAAGTTCGAGACATTTCCAAGAGTTCCTCATCAGTTTTAGATTTTTCTGTGCTCAACACACCAATAAGACTGCCATCTTGTCTCAATCTACGAGTGATAGCACGAGTATCAACGTCATCTGCAACATGGTAATATCCGAACAAGAAAAAATGTCAGAGGTACATCGCTTGCCACTCAATGTCCAACTGCAGGAAAGCAACAATGACGGATATAAGTATAACCATAACTCACATATTCCCATGATGTTCCTCGATGCTAAATAATCTCCAAGAGTCTCTTTGCATCTATAATTTGAGGTACTGCAGCATTTTAAACAAATAAAAAAAAAAAAGTAAGGTTAGGATTTCCACAAAAGATCGTGTTGGATAGAACTCCAAGAGTAATAACCAAAAGAAAAATATATAATCCATGGTGGAAATTGAAGTTCTAAAAGGACTTCAACTAACCTAATACTCAAGTTTCGAATGACTAATCCTGCAAGAAAGCCTTGTCTTGACTCTTCATCATCTGCAAAGAAAATCATGCAAATTTATTCGGTAGTACATTTTAGAAGCATGATTTATACCTACATGATAAACTCAGACCACCTACCAAAATTGACACCGGTGTTGCCAATGTGTGGATTGGTCATCAGCACAAATTGTCCAGCATAACTAGGATCGGTGATGATCTCCTGATACCTGCAGTACAGAAACATATAAATTACTTATAAATCCTTAATCCATCCAATCAATAGAACTCTGACTTTCTTCTGATTCTGATGCTAAATAAAACTTGTTTGTCTCTATACTGCACACCGCACCAGTACTACCGGACCTCTCTCGCACCATGTTCGTTTGTTGATTTAACTTTGCAAAGTAGGAAGTAGGAGCATATATTGAACAATTTAAGCAATAGCAGACTTAGCAGTACATGACTAATTGCATTGTAAAATATGGGCAGCATTAACACCGTAGAACATATCGGTAGCGTTGGGTACAAAATGTAGAGTGTGATGTTTCAGTTTTTGCAATGACAGAATATACATTATAATCACAATAATCGTTAAAATTACTTCCAAAACACAGAACATAGTTAACTAGGTAACTGAAAATGATATCGAAAATTTAACGAATAGTATATCATATTCCACTGCTTGAAGAATGGTGTCAGCTTCTAAGACAAAAGCTATGAATCTCTAGTCTGTAGAATACCATAGCACTGATAGCACCAAATGCAATAACAGCTAAAAATCAGGTTCAAATAAGAGAAGAAATTACATACATACCCAGTGAGTGAAGTATTAAACACCACTTCACCAATTTGGGTTCCAGAAGCACCAAAGGACTTTGCCCGCCATACAGACCCATCTTCCAGCACAAGCCTAGCATCAGCCACCTTCCATGGCCTTTCAACTAATTATTCGATTTTCAACATTAGTAAACAAACTAATTACAGATAAACAACACATACACAGTAATTATTTATTTCATTAGCAATGCCAGAACTGCAATTTAATAGCTAGTATATATACCTGCGGTTGAGCTGTCCGCGACTGAAATTGATTGGCAGCTAACAGTGAATAGTCTGAATTTAGGTGTCGATCTGTTAAAGTGGTGAGGTCGGCTGATGTGGTTTACCGGAAACTGAATCGCTTGGATTCCGATAGCTGCCTCCATTGTCGGTTGCTGCAGCTTTTTGATTTTGGGCGTGTATAATGTGTGATGCTGATAGTATTCGAGAATGTGAACAATTTGGAATGGTGCAATTAACTGTAGGGTGCAAATTGATTTAATTTTTTTGAGTTTGTTACTCGTATCCGTTTTGGCGACTAGTTCAATTGAGTACTATACTATCAGACCTTTTTTTAAGAGGCGGATCTTCCATCGACGTATTTTACATTCACAAGTTTCGAACTTAAAACCTTGTTTAAGTAAACTCAAATTCCTTACCACTTAAACTTTGTAGTAGGTGATAATTTATGAGAAATTGAAAATGTTCACTGGTTACAGGTTCGTGCGTTGGGCCGTAGAGGTCTTCACATTCTGGACCGGAACCATAACTTTGGTTTTTTGGGCTGTGTATCTATTTTCATGAAAAAAACACCAAATTAAAAAGGTTCGTACCGATTAAACAAGTTAATGGGGAAATTTCAGGCATGTTGTATCTTAGTAATTGTTAAAAAAAAGTTCATTCCACATCCTACTCCTAATACAGTGCGTTTTTTTTAAGGCTAAAAAAGTAAAAAAAAACACAAAACTATATACACGAGAAGCACAATATATTAAAGTGCATGATGTGAATCGAACTTTATATGTGGACAATGATGTCGGCACAAATTCCCTCCAAATTAAGGTGGCTAAGTCCATTCATGAGGTACAAGCCCAATTCACTCGGGGCAAGTAAGGTTTAGGTCCAAGCCCATATTCGTGTTGCCCTAACTCAGCTCATCTATGTATATGCAACACTAGACATTATAAGGTAACTTCATTTTAATTATATTTATTTCTTTGCGTGTGTCCTACCCTGGCTTGACCAAAAGCTAGCCCGTTAAACTAACTCTTTTTCATCAAATATGTTGATTTCTTAAATGTCAAAAAAGAGAAGAAATTCATAATTCGACAATTGAGGTTCGATTGAGGTCATATTTAATTCACCTTAAACTAATTTATAACTCAATTTAATTCAGTTCAATTTAAATTCCTTAAATTCAGTTCATAATTTTTAAGGAATATAAGTAGATTTGGTAAAGAGGTGAAGTTATATGGGTAGATGTGGAAATCGAGTTCATCCCTCAACCAAACCCGTGTCTTGTTTCAAAATCAAAAGGAAATAATTAAAATAAAGGGTTCCTAAAACAAATAATGGAGGCGTTTTTCAAAATTGAGTACAAAACTACAAATCATCTTTACAAATTATGATGCGTTCTAAAGATTAAGGCTTAACGATAAAGATCTTAAGTTCACTTGAATAAGGTTTTGGGTTCAAATCTTGTGAGTGAAAAATTCGCCACTCGAAGAGTCACCTTAAAAAAAAGGGGTTTAATAATCCTCGACTGGATTAGATACAAGTAGAAATCCAAAATAAATATAATACTCCAAATCCCGAATTTCTTCAGTCTTCACCCCGCTGAAGAAATTCTTATGTGGACTTAGTCTGAATTTTTCGTAAATCATACGGACTAAAATACACCACATTATAATATTATTCCTAATATTATTACATACTTGTAACTCAAAATCATTTTACATGTGGATCAGTTTTACCCATAACATCTTCATAAGTCATGACCAGCTCTAGAATTTTCCATCCCGCTGTCCCCAATTAACATTACTGATTTTCACAATTTCAGTATCTCTCATAGAAGCAGCCTTAAAAAAATGGCGGGAAAAGAAGGGAACACCGCAATGGCGAACTTGAAGCCCAAAATCACCGACGAACGGGAGGTATGTTGGAGAAGAGAAGTGGATGAGAACCTCAGTCGGCTTCAATCTATGTTATTCGGCGCGGGCGCCGCCCTCGAGAAAGAGGATTTCAGCTCCGCTCAAGTGCTCTCCCTCGCCCTAATCGGTTTCCTCGATTCTCGATCTCAATCGCCAATTGACGAGGCATTCATCCGGCCAATCCGCCGTGAAGCTGTTTCCAAACTCGCCTCAGCTCGCCGAGCCCTTGCTCCCGATTCCGATCGGTATGATTTTACTTTTGCGAATGTTTTACTTCTATTTGGAATGGTTCTCGAGTTTTGAATTGATTGCTGTGTAACTGTGTTAGAAATATGAGGTTCGGTCACTTAAAACCGATTTGCTGTTTATTGTTTCCGAATTGGTTCAAATGAAAATGATACTATATGATATACTATCTGTGTGACTGTGTGTTGGTTGCGGTGTTTCTTCAAGCAGGAAATGAATGTAGAAGTAAATGAATTGTTACTCACTAGAATTGTTAGGTGAATGTAGAAGTAAACCGATCTACGAGGAAGTGTTCGAGTGAAGTTTATTTTTGATGCACTGAACATTTGTTAGAGTTTAGCCATGGTTGGGTATAATGAAGTATACTTATTGGTGAATTGTTGTGTTTGCATGTGCAGCCAAGCATTTGAACAAGCAGGCAAAGATCCAGGGTGCGTATTTGTAAAGAGAGGTGATATTGACATAGAAAAAATTAAGCAATCTAAGTACTGCCGAGCTATTTTTCAGCAGTCCAATCAAAGAACTACTAATGGAGCGGTATGGTACATCATGTCATTGTTGTAAAGTTGTATTGATTTATAAATTTCATTTCCGTTGCTTAACTTATAATTGAGCTTGTTGAATATTTATCAGTGAGATATGTGTTGACCATGCGATGAACTTGGAACTTATTATGTTCACAGTTGTTGCTCAACTTATGATTGACCTAGGTGAACGTCTATCAGTGTGACATTTGTTGGTCGTGCTATGATCTTGAACTTATTACATTCATCATTTTTTTGTCAGACTAATAAAGTCCAGGAACGGGACAATTCGAAGACCACAAAGAATCTAATACAGGCAAAGCTGACAGCCTTGTACGGGAGTGTCCCAAGAGAAATTAATAAAACTTTCAGAAGAGAGAAGAGTTCTGATGATTGCGTTATTATTGAGAAAAGTTGTGTGAGTCGCAACTCTCCGAAGAGCCAGTCTGTTTACACAATGTCGAAAGCTGAGGAGGAGGACAGACTACGTGCAGTTAGCCTTGCTAGTAAATGGTCGCGCAGGGAAACAGTTAGCCCTAGAACTGAAATAGCAAAATCACCCTCATGTGCCGATGATGATGCTGATACATCAAGCAATGGATTCGTCACTGCTAAAACAAAACTGGTACGGTGTTTATTTTTCAATATATGTACTATTATAGCAACGGTTTTGGATTCTGCTGTAAAAATTAGCACTAAAATCACTTAAATTATCCCTTTCTTTTGCTTATTATTATGCAACCTAATTTTGAAGACGATGATGACTATTTCCATTTTATAAATCTTTTCTTCTTCACTGCCCTTCAGAATGCATACATACCTACTAAACTATCATTTTCAGCGTTGTGGCGTGAACACCATTTTCTTGCATTAGATTTTTGGACCATCATTCTACGGTGTCAACTGTGATAGATAGAAACCTGGTATCATCAACATAAAGCTTATGACTTAAGACGAAGAACAGATTATCTCAAGAAGTTATTTAGTTCGACCTCTCTGATGAAAATTTCTGAAATGAGAAGAAATTCAGAATTATCTGCCAATTTCAAATCACATCATATTATAGTAGCAAGACGGTTGAGCTTTGATGTGAATATGTTTCGTTATTGCCATCCCCAAGATAAGTGATCCAGTTTAGATGTTCGTTAGTTTTGATTACCTTTCATGTTCACCTAAGACCATGAACAGTTATATTTTGATTACAATGAACACACTTCCTGTAACATGCTCCCAGGAAATGGATGCTAAGCAAAAGCGGGGCTTAAATGGATCCCCCAGTGCTCCTTTCTCACCACAAAGTGATGGTGGAAATTACAAGGCCTATGGTGCCAGATCTTATGGTGCTGCACGCCGTGGAGTAAGGGGAAATTTTATTCCCCCAATCAAATCCAGTGGAAACAATACGGGCAATGTGGCTTCACGTAGTGGAGGGAAGGGTGAAGATGCAATGGATGACTCAACAAGAAGATGGTACATGCCCTGTATTAATGCAGAGAAACTTTGTGAATAATTATATTTTTCACTGACCTGTACCCCCAGTTTATAAAAAAGCAGAAAATATTACTAATTACTTGTTAAGTATGCCATGCACAAGATTTTAATTTCTATCGCTGTGGTGCAGTTTAGAGTTGCTATGTGGTCCAGATGGTGAGATTCCAGAAAAGTTAAGAAACTTAGAACCACGCCTGATTGAGCATATCAGTAATGAGATAATGGACAAGGATCCTAATGTGCGCTGGGATGACATAGGTATGGAATAAAAAAAAATTCGGACTCAAATGATACTTATAAAGTTATAATATGCTTATCTCTTCACCTCTTTGTGTGTCTCCTTTGTGTGAGAGTGCAGCTGGTTTGGATCATGCAAAAAAATGCGTGACTGAAATGGTTATATGGCCTTTACTGCGCCCTGACATATTTAAAGGTTGCCGTTCTCCAGGCCGCGGTCTTCTCCTTTTTGGTCCTCCTGTAAGTTCTCAGTATGCAATTAGAGAGAATATAATCAACAGAGCTGTACTTATATCTGTTTCTGATTTGCCATAGGGAACTGGTAAAACTATGATAGGAAAGGCCATAGCTGGGGAGGCTAAAGCAACTTTTTTCTATATCTCAGCCAGTTCATTGACAAGCAAATGGGTATGTACATGGTACTCATGAGAAGAGTTTGGTGAGCAGTACACACAAGCATTCAAGATTTTCCTGTATTTAGCTGATTTCCCTGTAGTTCTGTTGAACTAGTGTTTACTTTGCATAATATTGTCTTCTAAGATGCATTACCCAAAAATAGAATCCAGCCCTTCAAGAAAGACCAACTGTGTGTGCGTTTGTTTCCTCATAAATTTGAACTTGCTGCTGCAGATAGGGGAGGGTGAGAAACTTGTGAGGGCACTTTTTGGGGTTGCAAGCTGTCGCCAGCCTGCTGTAATATTCGTGGATGAAATAGATTCACTTCTATCTCAGGTAAGATGGATAATTAGCTCTTGATCCGTCTGTATGACATTTTTAGTCATTTTGCAAATTTTCAATGTTCATTTTTCTCTCTTTGAATTGAAAATGCCTTTGCTGTTTTAAGACTCAGGAAGCACTATTATGAGTGAGGTTTTATTTAGAACTGTGTTCGTTTGGGAGAAAATTGTAGGAGGCTGTTATAACAACTTAATAGTTAATAGTGTGTGTTGTTTGGAGATGCGCATATGGCATGTATGCGTTTCTTTCTTGAATTGTCCCAATTTTATATTCCTATGTCTAATTTTTTATTAGTAGGACATAGGTAATACATATATAAATTACAAAATTGTTAAGACACCATGGACAAAGCTTCTTGCTCTTTGATAGTATGTCTGCAATTTTATTTTATCTTCATGCGGTTCATAATAAACCGTCATATGTCGTTATAATGTACATTATTTGCCTCTCACCACTTGATGATTCGGAATTAATGAAACAACCTATACTTTGTTGCAGCGCAAATCAGAAGGCGAACATGAATCGAGCAGGCGGCTAAAAACACAATTCCTCATTGAAATGGAAGGCTTCGACAGTGGCAATGAGCAAATTCTGCTTATAGGTAGAGTAAATCAATTTGTGAGAGGTGTTGATATGCAGGCATGGGGCATGGATTAACGGTTATTAGAAGTTTCATCTCTGGGATTAGGCTATGGCTGATTGCTTAGATATGAAAATGCTTGATTGCTCAGATTCCTTCTGTTATTCAGCCAAGGAGTCTTTTACTTGTGGCTCCTTTCGACAAAAATTTGAGATACTGCATTATTTATTTATTTATTTTTTTGTCTCTGAGCAATTGAGTTGGCTTCTAACTGCATAACTCATGATGCAGGTGCAACTAACAGACCGCAAGAACTTGATGAGGCTGCTAGGAGGAGACTCACAAAGAGACTATACATTCCACTTCCCACTGCAGGTCCTAGTTATACACCTATATACTGCTGTGAACTTTATAAAATCTTGGTACTATACATTCCACTTCACTTAATCTGTTGTATTTTAAATGCAGAGGCAAGGGCCTGGATCATAAAGAACTTACTGGTGAAAGACGGACTATTCAATTTTTCAGAAGAGGAAATTGACACCATTTGCAAAATGACTGAAGGTTACACATAACTCCAATCAAGTCACCATTAAACAGGAGTTTTACCTCAAAATGCAGTTAATTCCATCTGTTGTCACATTGTGTATTACTTTCTGTTCAGGATACTCGGGATCTGATATGAAAAATCTGGTGAAAGATGCTTCAATGGGCCCACTCAGGGAAGCCCTAAAACAGGGTATTGAAATTACAAAGCTGAAAAAGGAGGATATGAGGCCAGTACATGTTCAGGTAAGCCCAATCAAGACTGAATGTTTTTTGAGAATTACGCAATGGAGTTTGATTTAGTCATCTAGTGTGCATAGGTCTCATGTGTTGCATGGTTAAACCTTCATTATTTTCATCCTTTCCAGGACTTTGAGCAAGCATTACAAGAAGTGAGGCCTTCAGTCTCATCAAATGAACTTGGCGTGTATGAGAGATGGAACGAGCAATTTGGTAGCCTCTCACTCTAGGAGCATTCAACCTGATATTTATGAAATCCCGTAAGATCACTTCTTACTTCATAGTTTATATCATTGATGCATGTTATTGTATAGTCATGTAACTGAAATTCACTTGGTAAAAACCTCTATACAAAAGATGTGCTTGTAATGTTCCTTTACGCTTAAGTTTGTTCTACGTGATTCAGATTTCAGAACCTTGCTTGTTAGTTTTTACATTTTACCACTTACCATATAGCTCTAATTCATGATTATAACTAGGATTGCCTGGGGCCTGAGTTTGATTGTAGAAAATGTGGAACATAAATTCGGGTGAAACAGTTACTTCATGATATGGTAAAAGAAACAAGAATGTACATTGGAGAATCTATAATCCTCAACAATTTGAAAACTACGCCATTGCTTCTTTATGCATGTATGCTTGTGTTCTAGCCTTCTAGGTGGTATTAGATGCATTAACACACATAAGATAAACAACATATGCTTGGAGCATACATAGGAACAGAATTTAATCCGTAGTAGTACATAACTTTGCTGTTGTGGGTTGTTCTTACATTACTATTTTTAGGCTTGTTTGTACTTTGTTTAGCATGTGTCAGCAAAGCTAGCTAGTATTAAGTGCCACTTAGCCTTTAGGTATATGAAGATAGTGCATGCCACTTTTAGTATGTTATTTCACCAGTACTAATTTATCATTATCTAAGACTAACCCATACAAAGTACAAAAATAAAGAAACTCAAATATCTCTTTAATATACCCTACCAAATGCCTCCAATATACTAATAATGTAACATCAGTGGTGTGAAACCACTGCCTGATTTGGCAAATCATCTGGCAGCAATAGAGAATAAACAAAGCTAGTTGCAAAACGTGATTATATCAATGTCAACATGCAATAATGTTCAGTCTAATTAGTCCTCCAAGAAAGACCACGGTCAAGAGTTATTGACTAGCTCTGCAACTTTGGGCAGCATACAACAAATTTGAGAATGAGGTCAGTATGCAAGTTGTTTGAGTAGACCCCTTCCGTGGAATAGCGAGGTGTGATAGTGTTGTATAGAAAGGAGTTATTCATTTAATCAACAAATTGGAAAGGAGAATACATACATTTAGGATGCCCCATGGCACACTTGAAATCAATACAAATTAAATTCCAAATAAGATATTGAACAATTAAACTTGAAAGAAATAGGTTCACGTAAACAAAATAATGAAATCAATGGTAAATGTTCGTGTAGAATGTCAGAAATAAAAATTTGTACTCTCTTCCTGCTTTAATTCTGCATGTCTTCAAAGAATGGTGTTTTACTTTCTTGGAGAAATGAAAACCTGAAATCCTCCGGCCATGTGAGCTGTGAGGAGCGGCACAAAGACTGGTCGGTCTTCCCTGACCGGTCTAATTCTGTACCGCTTCAACATTGCTGCCACAACGTACTTCATTTGAACAAAGGCCATTTCTTGTCCAAGACATACTCTTGGACCAGCTTGAAACACCGGAAACTTGTACGGTGACACATTCTTTAAGGCTGTAATGGAACCTTCATCAACATGCGAAATCCATCTCTCCGGGTTGAACTCTAACCAGTCTTTCCCCCACAACTCCTCCATCCTCCCCATACCATAAGGGAAGTATGTTACCCTATCTCCGGCTGCTACCGGGGTGCCATCTGGCAATACATCATTGCTTATGGGATGCTTTGAGTCCCATGCAACCGGCGGGAATAGCCTCATGGATTCACAAATGCAAGCCTTTAAGAATCTCAATCCTCTTAAGTCTTCATACTTCAACGAATTGCCTTGCTCTTGGACAAATTCTATCTCTTTCAATAACTTATCTTCAGCTGTTGGATGGCATGAAAGTAAATAGAAAAGCCAAGTCATGGCAGCAGATGTAGTGTCCCTTCCTGCCATAACAAAGCTTATTACCGTATCCCTTACCAGTGTTTCGTCCTTCTGCAGCACCATTATTTTCGATAACATATCATCACCTATATTTTCTCTGGCTTCCATTGCTCTCTTCTTGCCATGGATTACGCTTTCAATGAATGAATGTATTGTATCAATGGCTTTTCTTAGCTTTTTCTCTGTCCCAATACCGAAAAACCTCTTAACCTTCCACACAATCGACAACGGAGCCGCTCCACGGAGCGCACACATCATTGAGGCCACATCAAATGCTTCTATAATGGGATGTGATTTTCCCAATGAATCATACTCCAAGCTACAAGGGTCATACCCTAGTGAAAATTTGCAAACCAAATCAAAAGCAAGCCGCCGCAATAAATCTTGCAAGTCCACCGCCTTCTCCTCCATCGCAACTGCTTTAAGCACCGGCAGTAACTTCCTTTCCACCATATCATTCAGTAACGTCTCTGCATAGTTCCGTAACGACCTGGAGTTGAACTCTTGTGCAACTAGCTTGTGCTGGCTGTGCCAAAGATCACCATCCACGTTGAATATCCCTTTACCAAGAAAATCTCCAAGGAGTTCAGTGAACGGCTTCCCTTTAGGAAAATTGCTGAAGTTTGTTTTTAACATGTACTCGACGTTTGCAGGGTTTGCTGTCACGATGGTACGCCGTGCACCGAACCTGGAAATGGTGATCGTTTGTGTAGGGGATGCGGATAGCATGTCTGTGTACCAGTCCAGTAGACGGTACCGGTTCTTGTAGAAAGTAGCAAGGCAACCTATAATCGGGTATGAAGTTGGCCCCGGGTTTTTTTTGGGCTGCCTGAGTTTCCATTGGATGAAAGGTAAGAGCAATATGAACAACAATAGGGAGAGGATCATCATAGACATGAATAGAGTGAAACTAACTCTGCTGAGTGCTGATGAAAATATTTTGGCTTGACAGATAAATATAAACAGGTGGGTTGTACTTGTATGTGAAATTGTGAATGCTTTTATGCAAGTTGAAGTATATTTTATTGACTAGAAAATGGCGTTAGTATGGGTGCACATGACATGGGATACTCTCTGCTTTTTACTACATGTCCATAATTTGTATCTATTGTGTTGTGATGATAAAACAGAAGCATATGTTGAATTTGCGATGGCGTATACTTAACCTGACGTGTATCTTCAACAGCTTGTGAAGGGCAACCAGGTATAAAGATATGTTGCAACTGCAATAATGCATAGAGAGTCTGTCTTGTGTTTTATAGTAAACGAAATGAAATTAGAAGATTGCACATAGATGGTGGGAGTACTTCATAATGTTTTAATTATGTATTTTACATTGTCATTATCAATTAGCATGATTGATTAATTAATTAATCATGTGGTTTGATGTGCATGTGTTATTATGATACTTCCTGTTGATGATAGGATACTATATTGTCTACAGTCAATTGTGGAAGCGCGCATATTTGTCAGAGTCAAAAAATATAAGTACTACTATGTGTTGCCTT
>JAQRGC011551358.1:0-10261 GCA_028659135.1 Plantago lanceolata | reverse complement strand
TGAAAACCTTTCCAAACCTGAATAATTCCTATCAAACTCAAGAAACCCCAAATTGGATCTCACAATAGAACTAATTAATTCTATTATTTAAAAATCACTTCTAACAATGAAACTAATTATAAAAAATTGACTTTCCTAATGTATTAGGAAAGTCAATCTTTTTTAAGACTTTAGCATAAGTAAATGACTTTGAACAATGAGATTGATTTTAAGGACATGTGACGATCATCCAACATAGACCTACATTTAAGTCGGTACGAAGCCAACTTCAAATAGAAAACCCCTTTAAATAGTAACTATAGGCCCATAGGCCATAACTATAAACGGCGGGTCTATTCCTCATTACTTTGAAACAATAATAGTGTTTGACGAGTTTATTCCTCAATACACTATATTAATTAAATATATTTGGGCGGGTCTATATTTCGCAATACTTTAGAGCGTTAGATGTATTCGACGGGTCTATTTTGCAATACTTTCGAGTTTCGAACACTAGTGTGCTCGACGGGTCCATTATGCAACAGATCTATGGCGCAATAGTTCAGAATACTTACAGTGTTCAACGGTTCTATTCGACAACAACAATAAGAATAGGGCTTTTCTATTTTTAAGTCGTCTTCATACCAACCTGAGCGTATAGGTCACCGTTAGATTGTCCTTCATTTTAATTGTAAGTCTCATAAAAGACCGACTTTCCTAATACATTAGGAAAGTCAAGTTTTTTTAAAGTATCCGATTTATTTAAAAACCACTTCTAACAATAGAACTAGTTATAAAAAGATGACTTTCCTAATGTATTAGGAAAGTCAGTCTTTTATGAGACTTTAGCTTTTAATTGTCCTTCATTTTGGTCCTTGATTTTAATTGTCCTTCATTTAATAATTCGTAAACCCACTACTCCCCGTCGAAATTTAATAGGTATTTACCGGTTGGAGATATAAATTTATATAACCTTCCTCTCTGCTGGAGTTATAAGGTTGGTGCAATGGTGAAGGGTAAGAGTGCTGAAGTAGCACATGGGCGAGAGGTCAGGGGTTCGATCCCCGACGGAGACATAAGGTGGGTTTAGGTTATGTTGGAGATATAAAGTCGGTATAGGTGTATTTGTAATAGTGTAGGAGTAGGATAGTTAATTTGCCGTTTAAAAAAAAACCTTCCTCTCTGCTTCTTCATATATCTGGCCTTCTCCATATACTCATTCCGTTCTGGACCAAGAAACCATTGTCTCCACGATCCAATTGGATCTTAGACCCATTGGGCTCGGAGGATCTGTAAAGGCAACTACAATAGCTCTTCCATTTGCACCGCTCAGGTTTTTGATCAAGTGTTTATAGCCGTGTTACCACCTTTTTCTTATAAAGAGATCGTAGGTGAGTGTTAGAGTGGCTAAATTAAAAAGTTACAAGTTATATGTTTTGGAGTTATGACAACTCTACAGGTCAACATTCACCTTTTCTTAACAAAGGTTTTATCAACAAGATATGTTACTACAAAAGGATATGATACACATATATGCGCTTATACATATTTTATTTTTATCAATGAGAAAGTGCCATTTGGTGAATATGATAAGTGATAAGGAAGCTGCAGGTTCGACTTTATCAATCAATAATTGACACTTTTTTGGGGGTGATAACAGGTGTCAATCATTTAAAGTATGACTAACGTTAGTTAGGGCGACACCTTGATTGACGGTAGAAAAATTCAACCTAGTTTCACGACATAAGAAATTTAGTTTTAAAATCGCTTCCTCAACGTAAAGTGGGCTATTAGAGTCGAAAACATCGCTACTCCAGCATTAGTGTAGGAGTAGGAGTAGGATAAAGTAGATTTGCCATAAAAAAAAAAGAGTCGAAAGCATCGGTCTCAAATGGTTCTTGATTGGAATTCTTACCATCTTTGTCCAACAACTTGTTCCTCAGAGATTCAACTTCACATTGTATTGGGACATGGCATCACAATCTTGCTTGAGCTTATCATAGCTACTAGCTTTCAAACTGTCATACTCCTCACGCAGCTTAGTTCTGGACCTGCACGTCGATTCTGGAACCAAATAGTGACCTTTCTAGGCTGCAAACCTAGCTGTTCGCAAGCCCGAGTTTTCGTTCAGGTTCAAGCTTTGTTCTCCATCTCAAAGCTCTTCTCAAGAAAATGGACTTGATCAGGCTTTCTTTTCTTCTCCGGCTGGTTAAAGCAGGCTTCAAAATCTTCATTGTTGGCTTCCACTTTAGTGACAAATGGTATCTCAGTGTTGGTTTCTCCTTCAAAGTTCACCATCGAAGCAGAGCAAGGGCAAATAAACACACAATACATAAGCTAGTAAAAGTTTACACATTGGATCCTAATTTGTTTTCCCTCATAAAGGCATTTGATCAAACAGTTGAAAGGCATTACTAAAAGGAAGCCGAACCAGCCGCCTCCTTTTTTTTTTTTTTCTGAAGCAGCAAAATTATCTATTTATAATAATTCAAAACGTTTACAAGCTGCGTACAAGTGGTACAAAATATGTCCAGCTTAAAGCAAAATAGAGGAAAACAGATTAAAGCCACTGTCCGCAGGACCACGACAAAATTCCACAACCAAACTAAAAGACCAACCACTCAACCAGCAATTTTCCTCACAGCTTGGAAAAGCAATTACCAAGAATAATTATTCATCATAGAACCAGCCTTCTTAAACACAATTTCACGTATAGGTGAATTCACACTATTAACTTCACGCATCTTGATCAATCTAAAAACGTCAAACAATCGAATCAAAGAACTAAAACTGTACTCAACACTCAGCCGACTCAGTATGCACTACAAGCATACCTCCTGGTTTCACAATTCTAGTCACTTCTGTAACAAATCGAACTGGATTCAATTGCCCCGTCCAATTCGCTAAAGAACTCGAAATCAAAACTTTGATTCCTAAAGGAATTAGCAAACAATTTCTTAGAAGATACTCCCAATGATTTCATCACTCCAACTTCTCTCAACGCCACCGATGCGCCTCCATCACCGCCTAGGGTTTCAAATTCAATGCACAGGGAGGTGGAATTAGTGGTGAGGAAGCCTTCGATCGGTAATGAGTTCCTGGAAAATGTAGTAGTAGTAGTAGTACGGCAATTAATTAATACTCATGGCGAAAAGAGAGAGCGAATAAGTTAGGAAGAAAGAAGAGTGAATCAAGTCTGACATACCCTTGACTGAATCCATCTTCTGGTTCCTTCACATAGTTCTCCAATAACTTGAAGAGAGTGAATTCCTCATGATAATTTTCCTATAGAATAATAACCACATAATCATGAATAAATATTTATTAACATTATGGATAACATTAAAAAACTGAACATACAGATCCATGAGATTCTCGCTTCTGTCTCAAAAATAAATTCCACATTATTTCCTTCTATTTACCAACCAGATAAAGCAACCCCTGGGGTGCTATTGACGTAACTGGACAAGGCACCGCCATCAAAAATAAAATCTTGATGAGAAGGCTATGCACGACTATCACCTCAAAAGTTAAAAATTCTCCCTCTTTCACCGTCGTCATGTAAAGCTTAACCGATTAACTTATATCTACATGTAAAGAAATCTGAATTACAAGATTGACCAGCACAAAGAGAGTATTTCAAATGCTTGATGTTCTTCAGTGCGGACATGAAGTTGAACAGCAAAATTATGCTTCCCCACACCAGAAACTATACATACACAACACATACATACAGATGTTTGTATAGACAAGTTAGGGACAGAAGAACTGAAAGCACCATTTGAAAATGGCAAGTGAAACAGAAGGAACAAATAAGGAGTCTGATATGGAACGGAGAAAAATAACACCTAGGGATGCAAGATACCTTTTGGTGCCCTTCCCATCCACAAATGTTTTCACAAGACACAAGCACATCTAGGTGAGGAAGCAATAAATCTTTGACATTAGTGTCTTCACTGCACAGTTCACTATCAAGTTGCCGTAAGTTCTTAGAGAACTTGAGAGTACATGTCAACTTTCTTGAGAAAGGCCTTCCACATTAAGTAAATGAAATATGTCACAGACAAGATTCCTTCTCCGTAAACAATAGTGGTGCAAGTTTGTGGCTTTTACTCATTGCAAGAAAACAATGAAACGGATCTAAATAATACAATATTGGGTATCCTCCTTGGGGCCTTCTTGATCAATCAACGGCTTAACTGATGCAAAAAACAATTGCCAGAATACATTGCCGAAGTCAGAATTCTCGTACTTGCTGATAACCCCTTAGATGATTCTCGTACCCACCTGCACATTAATAAAGATTCTTGATTAGGAATATGCATGCTTCAAACTAACTGATGTTGATCGTAGCTAACGCCAAAGCCAAGTTTTGAAAAAAACAATACAAAATGATAGTAATAGATAGGAAATTATAGTAATAGATAGGGATCTTAGCGCTGAGGTATTATAGAAACAGAGACCAAGTTGCTAATACTTGCCTTCCCTTATAGTAGTCTTTATAGCCGAGGTATGGAATAGAATCATAGAACAGTTAAATTTATAACCTCACCCTGCTCACCTTACATCAGCAGATATCCTCAAACTCATTGATATAAACTAAAGAATGCAGCACAGACAGCAGTCCTTATTAGTGTAATCTCGAAGGAAGTGATGGAATATTAATGATAGATAAGATCAAACAGCATGAAGTAATAACCCTCAACAGGTCTGCAAAATCTACAGGTCACATCTGAACTCTGAATAGGTGCAGTCAAATCTGTGGCTAAACTTAGTACTGGGATCATAGCTTTCACTAAAATATAGACCGATAATGTTACTTAATCAGCCCAGCATAATTTTTGAATGCTCTGGACCGCATCTGTTCTATCGCAAACCAACTCCCACATAAGAAATGCATCTACTTTTTCTGACTTGTAGAGACAGACAGGTGGCGATGACTGCTTAATTCATCAAACTATAGACCTCCACAAAAATCAACCCAACTGAAATGCCAGGTCAAGGAGGAGCATCGAAGACACTTTGTGTGTTCAGATTTCAGAGTAAACTTAAAGAAACTTTTATCATCTGAAAGTGGATATTGCCCATTTGCCCTGTAACAAAATCTCAGGACAAATAAATCCTCCTCTGGTCATGGACCGAATAGCTAGGCATATCCTCGCAGAGGTACATATACCTCAATGGCTCAATCAATGTTGGCCATCAACAGAACATTCCTGAATCAACTTGGAATTTCATCTTAGCATCTGTTCGCCCATTCAAATCCCAACAGCAGTGCAACATTTAAGTTTTGCTTTTCCTCAAATTAAAAAAGAAAAACAAAATAGATACCTATTGCTGTTTGGAATTCCGTATAACCACCATTTCAGAAGCAAAAAGACAAAATAATACATCACTATAATGAATAAGTTTCTACAATAAACCAGGAACAGTAGGTATAATATATTACTTACCGACTACATCCGCTGTGCCTTTATTCAGTTCATCAACATTGACATCTGAGCTCAAACAGTTCCTCAGGGAAGATATTGGTCCTTCATTTGTAATTTCAAGAAACAAAGTGCAACAGACTTGGCAAACTATTTCATCAGCAGGTTGAAGAAAGGATTGAGATGGGTTTCATAAAAAACTGCTAAAATATCTTCAATAACGTGCAGGAAACCACACGCCTTCTTCCAAGATAAAGACTTGACGACACCAAGCGTAAAAAGCTTCAAGACTTTAGATCATACATCTTTGGGACTGCCAGGTGACCATAAACTTTGACTGGCTTCATTACCCCCATGTGGACCACGAATTGGGGTTTAGTTAACAAAGAGAAGAAAAGAGGCAGCGCATCCACGTCAAGCCGAGATAAGAACCCCAGAACTGCCCTTCGATGTTACGCGCTTACATTCTGAGAAGGTGCATGAGGTTAGAGATCAGAAGACAGAAAAAGGAAAATAGCAGCTACAAGCTACCTACATGATGATAAGCTCAAATAAAAAGGTATACCTTCTGAGAACCAAGCATTTTCATGCTCCATATTACACTAGGCAGTAGGCACAACATGTCTTATGTTATTACATCACTCGCATTATTGACTCGTTCAATTTCACATTAACCAAAAATTTCAGATTCTCACTATGAAATTAAAAAGACATATTTCCAGTTCAAGAAGCAATCCAGAACTTTCATCTGTAGATCAGCATCATTTTCACCGAGAAGCCTGAATCAAAGCAATACCAACACAACTCAAAGATTAACAACATTATAAAAAAAAAAATAACAAACTCTACGAATAATCTCTCACATAAAGAGCATAACTTATATAAATCATGATACCATCAGTACTGATACAGTTATACAGCGACAAGGTAGATACAAGGGCTGCTTTATAAGACAATAATGAAATTTTGCATACGTCAAGAGTCTAAAGCAATAATTCCATACGTAAACTAATTAGCAAGGGTATATTTGCAAGTCAGCAGAATCTGCGATTATCTCATTCTATTGCGAATATTTCAGGCCAAACAAACAAGAGTTCAGAGTGTAAACTATAAATTATGCAAAGCATGTCAAACAGTTAAGACGTATAGCAACGATTTGAAGACAGTCAAAAAAGTTCAAGCATGTCTATTCATTTACCAACCAAACATAGACAGGTTATTTATCTGCACTGTAATTTTAAGATCTTCTGTCAATGCAGTACCTTGTGATTTGCTTATGCTTGCGTGAAATGCAAGAGTAGGGTATTCCTTGGAAAGAGTTCTAAGCCATCCTTTTGTTGCCTAAGCTGGAACCAAAATAATTACCAGAATAGGATTCAATAGTAGTTTGCTAGATCCCCCACCCCAAATATACGATAAAATAAACGTACCTTATTTAATAGAAAAGCCAAGTACTTATGCTTGCAATGCTCCTTCAGATGTCTAACAGTCACACTCACCCTGCGAGCCATCAGCACTTTTCAGCAAAAACTCGTAATCAGACAACCTTAAGATTTGGTCTCTTTCTCTTTGCCTTAGGACCAAAAGTGTCAGAGAAAGGTTATGTGTCCAGAAGATGAACTCTGGCTTGCTTCAAACATCAGTAAAATAAAATGAATTGTTACAACAGCAAAAGAACAGAAGAGTTATAAAAAGTATGAAGAGTGAACCTGTGCTGCAGCACCCCACCAATTAAATTCACACCAAAATACCATGACTGACTATATTCAAGAATGGACTGAATAGAATTTACGCTCACATGACTAAAAAGACACTTAAGTGCCAATGTAGTCATGGAACGGACTTTGCTGTCCTCATCGTTCGCCAATGAAACAACCAAGTGAACAAACATGGAATAGAAAATCTGATAAGTCATGGTATATCAAAGTCCAGTTAAGTATAGATCAATTCAAACAAAATTATGATGCTGATTTCATTTACTCTTCAAACATTGAATTTGCATACAATCCTACTATGACTGCGTCACAAAAATAGAATCCTATTTCCTACACTGGTTCTAAACTCAACGTTCACTATGCTCAAGATTAAACCATTGACAGAAATGGAGCATATCATACATTCTATTAGACAATCAAGAATGTGGAGCTTCAAATGGTTCGGGCTTTTGCCGTCCAAGGCTTTGGTAGACATGACTTTAGCTATTCTTTGTGAAAACTTCTCGATCTGTGAAAAAATAAAAGCACAAACATATTATTTATAATAGATGATCTCTAATAACTGCTATTTCCAAGCAACGCATATTTTCATTTTGCATTTCATGCAATCCCCTCAAATAACACTCATCATATGACAAATACACATGGTTATCAATTTAAAATATTAATCCATATCACCTATCTCAGCTCACCTATCTCAGCTCAGCATCACGAGAATTCTGGGCACACTTGAGCAAAAAATGCCACATTGGCAGTATCATAACCTCAGAAACAGTCGTCGTGGGGAAGCCCAAAAGAAAGTGGGGCCAAGATATCCACTGGGACTGCAGAACCATCCCAATCGGGATAAAGGTAAGGCAGCCGGAAACTCTATACCTAGCACCATCAACAACATCAGCTCTCTCACCGGCCCCATCAACACCAACCCCCCTCTCAGACACCGTAGCTCTCTCATCGGCCCCATCAACACCAACAACCCACTCAAACACCCTAGCCCTCTCATCGGCCCCATCAACACCAACAACCCTCCCTGACACCGAAGCTCCCTCATCGGCCCCATCAACATCCCTCTCAGGCACCCTAGCCCTCTCACCGGCCCCATCAACACCAACAACCCTCTCACCGACCCTATGAGCACCATCAACCCGCTCACCAACACTAAAGGATGCACTCATCCATGCCATCGACAAACAGATATATGAAACAAGTCTCTCCAAATCTGGCCGACAGTCCACCAAATCCGGATGGCAAAGATCACATTCCAACAAGACATTTGTAACCCAATATGAACAGCCCATCAGCATCCCCGACAACATGCCATAAACCAGACCACCTACTACATCTGCTGAATGCCCCCACTCATGTGCATAGAAACGCACTCTACCCCCAATCCGACGCTCAAGAACCATCACTCGCCTCCGCAAATATACTCTACCTTTGATTACCAAGAAAGCAAAAACAACAACGCCCATAAACACACTGAAAACCAAACACCAGAACCGATCAAGATCAAGATGGTCCGGTATCCCAAACAAGCAAAGACCTCTAACGCACTCCTCAGTTGCTAACCCAGCAAAAACTGCAGCTACAAACCCACTCAAATAGGCCTTGTGCTCATCTAGGGAAAACACAGCAGACCTAGCCAAGAGTACACATCTACGGCACATATAAGCAAAGCATACCCTCACACCATTGCAAACATCACCTACACACTTCCAAAACCCAGTCCAACAGTAAGCCACAGCAGCCCAAAACCTACTCAAACAATAGGTCACAACACCCCAAAACCCAACTATCAAACTCCAGATGACGCTACCAACGGAACGACGACCCTGTCTCCTACGAAGCCAGGGAAGAACTGGCGAATCCATTACAAATCCTACCAGAATAGACAGAGGTCAGACACAATATATTGGAAAAGACCGGAAGAAGGACAGAGAACTCATACACAATTAGTCAATTAACCCGAATAGAGAGACACAGTGATAAACCTGAAGACCGGAAGAGAGAGAGCTAAAACTCACCGTGTGAACTGTGAAGCAACGGCGTGTATGGAGTGGACCGAGCAACCGATCGACAACTACTGAGCAGATCGGATTAAATCAGAGGCCGAGCAACCGCGCGTGTATGAGGACAGAACTACCGAGCGAAATTGAGATCGAGGAATCAAACGCGGATCAACACTGAGCTCAACCGAGAAGTACGAATCTAGAAATCTAACTGATACGCCCGAGAATCACCTGAGATAACAAACAAAACAAGGCAATTTAGTATTTGGGGATTAGGTTTTGGAAGAAGGAAGAGCTGATGATGGGTAGAGGAATTACCTCAATACTCATCAATGACGATTGCTACCCTTCTCTTGATCTTTTAAGAGAGTGAGAAGGCAAGAGACGCTCACAATTCTGTTGCAGATTCTCCACAAGGAAGAAGCTGCAGCTGTTTCTGTTTCTAACGGCCCTTTTACCTCTTGAGGTAAAAGAAGAAGATAATACTAAGTAATAATAGAAAGTTACTGATATAGTAACTTTCCTATTAAAGAGCTGACGCTCTAAGAAGACTTGAAGATGGAGTAAAACGAACTGGAAACGAAACGCTGCCTCCTCCTGAAATCTACCTTGTCCTCAGTTTGTACCAATTTACTTAGTTGAACATTCAGTTTGTACCATATTTACATGGTTGAAGTTTATAATCTAGATAAATTGTTATGTTAAGGTTAGATTATTAATACACCCCTAGACAATGGAATGGAAGTAGCAAACTAGTAGGAAGTACCTATTTGTTCAGGATTTTTTCTATACTGCATATGATGTTGTGCATCATGATGCCCGAAGAGTTGTACATTAGTTGTACAAATGTGCTTTAATTGGTGTACCATACAACACATTAAACCATCACAAGACACAATATTATGAGGTAGCAAATAATAAACTATCTTTTCGAACCAAAATTTCTAACCATCACACAATGACACAAATGTCGATTCTAAGATCTAAACACGGTCACATCGATCCATAAATATCATAAGCCTATCTTTTCTAATCTGATTTTGGACTTTAAATCATATGTTGGGCTAAGACTCGCTCTCTTCGTTAAAACTAGACTAAATTGAACTGTATCAATATAATTAAGCTTATC
>JAQRGC011551082.1:0-10867 GCA_028659135.1 Plantago lanceolata | reverse complement strand
CCCCCGACCAAATTACACCACATTATTTTGTACCCATATTACACGTAGTGCCCCTTTTATTACCCAAACCATTTCAACTACCACCACCACACATTACACGTGTTCCTGAGAAGAGGTTTGTCCAATATATCACCGACTGAGAAAAGGTTTTGTAGGTGCTATTTCCCAAAACATCACCAAAAATGTTAGCCTCATTCTATTGTATAAAAATGGAGGTTTCTTTGATGTCCTTTGGGTTCATAATTATATTCAACTTCCATTTCTAACAGTATGTTGCTACATTCGCTAATTAGCTTTTGTAGTAAGAGAACATCCTCCATTCGTAAAACTGGTGAAAATATGGTTTCCTGAAATGCCTGTGGTGTAGCTTCCAAAGACAAAATGCATGGGTCGATTTCGTTCAATCTGTCATATAGACCTTGTTTTTTTCCCTAAAGAAACTGTGAAATTACTTGTTTAACAGGCCAGAAAAACAGAAGCTTCACTTCAGAGAATCCGAAAAGGTGTACAGATGCGAGGTGGTGGAAATTCAGATGTCTCGGATAATAATGTTTCTGATACAGAAAAGTTCATTATGCAATTATTTCTTGATATTCAGGTATTACTTCAGCACGGATGGAAATAGTTTCCAATTTTTCTGATTTGGTTTCTTACTTTTGTTGCTTCTCGTGTGATAATCAGGAATACGGGCGTAACTTGGCTTCTCTTGGTGTTGATGCTGCTGATATTCCAGCATATCGTTCCTTGTGGCAATGTGTTGCCCCTCAGGAAAGGCAAAACACGATAAGCTTCTAGTTTCTGCCTGTGTGACAATTTAACATCATGCATGTTACCAGTAAAGGCAGTACTGGTTTTTGAGTCACTGAAGCATATACATACAGATATATACACATGAAATACACATTTCATTTATTTTTTGGTAGTCTTGCAAAATGTATTTTCCAAGTTAGTTAAATAGCAGAATGGGTTCTTAGATTTTCCATGAAAGTTCCTCTTTACATGTCCATGTATCGTTGTCGTTACGAATAGCAATCACAGAAGTCTCTTTCAAATGGGACACTGGTATTATGAATGGAGAGGGAGACCACCGGTATTATATAAATGGGTTCGGTGTCAAATGGAGTATTTTTCCAGTGTACATATAGTAAAATAACAACTGACCCATGATCCAAAAAGGATTGTAATGTAACCCCAAAATATATCTTTTGTCTTAATATCTCTAAACTTTAATCTTTAGTTCTCATTTGAATTTAATTGGGACTTCATCAAGCAACCAGTATCTTACCAATGAATCTGTTTGAGATACTTTGCTACAAAGAATATTCTGTTTACACCTATTTTAACCTGCCTAACACTACTAAAATACTAGAATAAAATAACTCTGAGCCTAGCTTGCATCCTTAATCAGACATTTCTCAATCTCCATGCATAACCCATCATCAGGGCTTCACCAACGATGCTGCAGTTCTCATCGTTTTAGCCCGCCTCACATCCTTGTGTCGTCAAGACTCACTGGTAACTGCACTTCCAATCACTTTGATGAACTAGTCTCCAAACTGGATAGGATATTGTTCACATCCTCAAAATAAGGCCAGCTCTTTTGGATTTCCAAATCATTCTTGCTTTCCTGTTCGCAGTCAACCGAATCAAGTCACAAACCATAAATGAAATCGAATAAATAGCTCAAGAGTAATCATCCACTAGAAGAACAACATTTTTGCATAGTAAAAAACACATCACTGAAGTTTCTTGGAAAGATAAAATAGCAGCATGAAACACGATAAGTTATAGACAGGAAACAAACCTCGTGTTTCTGGACTAGGGATGCCCATAAAGATTTACACTGTCCGGGGCTTCTATTGATACCATCCGACGAAAAATTGGAAGATATCTCTTCCCAGAGAGCCATACGCCCCTTGACGACTTGGAATCTGCTATGGAGTTCTCCGCGCATTTTGATTAACTTCTTGATTTCTTCAGGTTTCCATTTGTTTCTTTTTGCAGGCTTGGCAGATTTTAGCATAGAATTTTCCGGTTCTGAATCAGATTCACTACTTTCCTCTTTGTTCTCCACTTCTGAAGACAAAGCGCTATTACGTTCAATGATCACAGGTGAGGCTATAAACGGCTCCCAGAATTCATCTGATCCGTCAAGTTTGGGAGCTGTTTCTGGCTGGGAATCCGATATGTTTTCTCCTTCACGTAGAAGTGCCACATCAGAATCATTATCTGCATCTCAAGACAAAACCAAGGATCAGCTCGTAAATTAAGTTGCTGTTCTTCGATCATTTTCGAAAGGATGATAAGACACCACATGAATGGATCATGCTATGAAACAGAAACATAATACAATATTGTTTGCTGTTGTCTGATTCAATGAAATTATGTTTGCCTCCTCATAAATTTACAGCATTACACATGCATGTCAATACCGGTAAGCATAAGATAAGCATATGGAGTTAAAAAAATCCCCCCCCCCTTGCAAGGGCCATACTTTGAATTGACTTAAACATAAAATAAGCCTACGGAGTTAAAAATCAGAGCATTGTGTGTGCAGAAGTAAATTGTAACCTTTTAATTCTTGCTCTATGCTTGCTGCAAGTGCAGTGCTATTGTCATCTTCCTCCAGCATGCCAGAAGACCGACTCTTTTCTTCATGTCCATCAACTGCTTTCCTCAGCGTAGAAACCAAAGAACCAATACGTGACTTTCCAGACAATTTTCCATTTATCTCATCCGCAAGAACTCCAGCAGGATTTTCAGTAGCTATAGCTATGATTTCAGGTCTTTTGTTACTGTACTTCCTCACTATCTTTCTCAAAACCTCTGAAACAGTTCTTTCCATATGTGCTAGAGGGGAACTTACAGGACAGCTCGACAAAGTAGCATGTGCTGCTTTATGAAGTGCATCGAGCAGCTTTCCTTTATCGAGCCATAAGCATCGGGTTGTAATTCTTATTTTTCCTTTCAAAGCTTTCTCGACTGTATTACCCGTAGCTTGGGGCCGTAAAATTTCCATGCTGTAACATAGATGATAGATGTGAGACAAATGAAGAAATATATCTCGAGTATATTAAAGACACCAAGGTAAAATATTTTAACAAATGGTGACATGCCTTGAAAAGTTGAACAAACATTTTTCCAGAAAGGGTTAATTTATCTGGAATATTGGAAAGGATTCGAGGACAAAGTTGTCAAGATTCGAGAAGTTGAGAGTAGCATATTTCACATAATTGGCATGTGTGTAAATGACTGGAGTATTTTGGATTTCTGTGTGTACCTGATCACAATAATACCATCAGATGCAATTCTCATCCTCTCATCTACACAGAGTTCTGTTGCCGTGCCAAATGCTTTGTCGCCATCACTGTACATCAACTGAAGATTTCAAACTAAATCAGTTGGAGGGCTTTTCAGTTAAAATCAAGTACAAAGGTAAACAAAGTCATCTTGCAAAAATGAGAAGGGGGCAAGAGATTCTGTAGTAACCTGTAGATTTTGTTTCCCCAGGGCTACAAAGCCATTAGATAAAACTCTTCTGTTCCGCAAATGCGATACTCCCAGCATCTCACCATTCTTTATAACCTGAAAGTACAATGTGAATTATTAATTTATAACATGGAACTGGACCAAACTCTGAACGAATTGAAATTTCAATATCATCGTATTTATACGCCTTCTATCTTGGAAACTAATGAAAGCTGAGATTAGAATGTAATACTACATAGTACAAAAACAAACACTACGATTGCATCTTGTAATGATAAGCCACAAACTTTCAACAGCTTACAACAACAACAACAACATAGTAAACAGAGAGAAGCATGAGAGGTGACATACGAAAGAGAAAAACAAAACAAACAAACAAACAAACAAACTGAAAGTCACTTACTGCTGTATGGTGAATGCCAGTAGACTTTCCTAGCAACTCGTGCTCTTTCAAGAATAAGAGTTCTCCGTGAATGGGTAAGAAGTGTTGTGGCTTAACAATCTTTAGCACTTCATCCTTCAAAGATAACAGAGTGAAATTCCATTAAAAAATACAATAATGCTTCATGCATTAAACTCTGCAGAGCTACCCTGAAGCAACATACTCACCAGTTCTTCACGATAGGCATGGCCAGAAGTATGCAGCAACTCATTCTTTCCCATGACAATGTTTGATCCTATTTCTGATATGCGGTTTAACATTTTCATGACTCTTGTCTCATTGCCTGGAATTACCTATAAACTGTAGCTCATAAGCAATTTTAACACTAGAGAGAAGAAAACTGCTACAAACACGAATGATTTACTAATGTACATTCAATAAAAACATATGGATTTTTAAAACTATCCTAATCCACTAATGAGACCTGAAACAATTCTCAAGAATAAGTACACCACACTAATATCTTCAGGAGAAAAAATCCCTCTTGTATTGTACATGTAAGATTATATCCAATCATGAATCAAACCTGCTACATAGTGTCTGACCAATATCAAAATCTGTACCGGAAAACTTTAATTTGTAACAAAATTAGAATGTCTGTAAACATAATCAGGTTAGGTCAAAGTACACTAGCAAAATAACCCAACCCAAAGAAAGCTTTGGAGGAAAATTTCGCTCTGTATTTGGAAATTGAGTTTTTATGTACTACTACTTATGCCTTCATAAAAAATTCAAGGTTTTATATCTAGAAACCGCAACTGAGTAGACCAGTACATTTATGATAGGTATGATTCATTACCTTCGCAGAGTACAATATCAGGTCATCTTTGTTTAACTTAAGGGAGTGACTACTTCCATAGGAGGCAAGATTTAGTGCAGCACGTGGTTCAGCCTGAACAATTAGAGATAATGTGATACACTACGCTCGACAGTGCATATAAGCAGTGCCGAAGCTATGACACATAATGATGGAATGAGTGATGTAACCTACTTGAGAACCAGTGGTAACAATTAGCAAGTCCTTAGGAGCATAAGCATCAATATCCTCCACTTTCACCTGCAGACAAACTATATCAGGCAATAGACAGTGTGGCAACAAAATAAGCAGAAATTCAAGGTAAGAAAAAAAGTCATAAACATAGCACAACTTCATTGTCCATTCAATTTATAAATTGTATATAATTCAATAAAAGGAATTTTTATAGTTGCTGGACAATCAGTAACTTTAAGTAAGTATTATTTATAAGCTACCCCTTCAACTTCATTTCTTTATAAGCAAAACCAGAGATTGGAAAACACGAGTCAGACGTAGTGATACATTAAAGTTGCTCTAATTTTTTTGAAAAATGATGAATGCATCTTAAATGTTTACCAGAGTTGACGGATCGATGGGTGCCTTTCCATCTTTCCAAGCAGCTTCGAGGTATGTCCTCAAGGACATTCCAACAAATACCTACACAGTGGTCAGCTAAAGTCATCAGTCTATGAAAGATAGAGTGTGATTCTGAAATATAAAAATATAAATAAAATTATGCAGCATACCAACTTTCTGCCAGTCAAATCAGCAGCAGCTTTTACACTACCAAGACGGTGAATATTTGAAGCAAATTGAGTCGTGATGACCCTTCCAGTGGCAGCTGAAATACGCCTTAATAAAGAATCTGCCACAACTGTCTCACTTAGTGTCCTTCCTGGGGAGAGTACATTTGTTGAATCACTCATCATCTACACCAACACAAAAAAATAAAGTGAATTGTCATCTCTTTTCTCTAGTGGACAATGTATCTGATAATGCTAGTATCCATCATACATTGCTATACCAACCAAAGTGATTGTCCATAAATAACTTTGCCATGCTTTTTAGATAAATTAGTGGCAGCAATACACACCATATTGGTTAAACATGGTATGAATTAACTGCAACATTTTCTCCAACAAAAATATACTTTTTCACCAAAAGAAGGTACTATAAATTACTGTAGTTGATAGTACACCAATAAATTCAACAGTGTACTCTAAATTACAAGTGAACAGTGGACAAATATAGTATGATGCTCACCAAAGTAACTCCTTCTTTTGAAAGTTCTTCAAGACCTGTGCGATCAAAAACTTGCCCATCTAGTGGTGACTCGTCTATCTGTCAATAAATAAACTAGCAATAAGTAAATATACGTAAGAGAAAAGGCGGATAACATTACATGAATATGAAGACAGTTAAGTAACCAAGTTACCTTCCAGTCTCCTGTGTGAAGAATAGTACCATCAGCACACCGAAATACCAGGCCCGAACAATCAGGAATGGAATGAGTTACTCTAATCGGTTCGATTTCGAATGGGCCAGCAACAAACTTCTTCCGTATCTTAAATACTTTTAGCCTAGATGGAACAAAGATCCCGAATTCCTTCAAACGCTTTTTTATAAGCTGTTTAAAACAAAAATGTGAAACAGGAAGTTAAGACTATCTATGTTTCATGAACACATACAAAAACAAGTTGTTTGATCACAGAGAAATGGATGCGGCTATTTTGAAATTTTGAAATGTGAACACATCCAGTTTGCCTTTAGTCAGCTATGGATCCTTTACCTCACTTTATACCACAATCCATGCCGCACTGATGTAAAACCACACCACCTCACCCACCTCAAAAGTTAAGTGTATTCCCCTAATTTAAACTAGTGCATTATGGAGTGTGGCACAAAGTGGGCTGGAGGATTCCCCAGCATTAAACAAGTCAACAGTGAATCCCGTAAAGTAACAATCACAAACCTCCATTGTGAAAGATGAAGCGAATATTGGTGTGTTAGCATCCAGGGCAGGAATGACCTGTTCAAATGGCAATAAACAAAGGATTCCATTAATTCAACTCTACATATCGTCAGGTGAATTTACTATACAAGTAAAGTGAGAAGAACACTCCATGGTTTTCTGCTGCTTCTTTTTTTGTTGGTCTCTCTAAATAATAGTGGGGTGGGGTAACAATAATTTCAACCTCATCCCATTGCCTGTAATCAGCTCAAGCAATACACTTTCTAATTTTCAGAAAAATTATCAGTCAGTCTCCTAGGGTGTCTCAGAGAAATTTTCACATATGTTAACTTTATCCTGATCATATATTATTCATAATAGGAGATTGGACTTCATCTAGACAGAGAGACCACCAAACACCAAAAGATAGGGCCACAGAAAAAATGATACTCTTAGACTGTCTAGGCACTAGGCAAAACTACCTGATGAACCGCTGGGAAAAAAAAAAAGATTTATCAGACTTAAAATCCCTATCTGCTCACAGGAAGCATCTCGGAGTGATTGCAGATATTTACTGTTAGTTCTGCTAATTCTATTTTGTGAGTGCTGGAAAGTATAAACTATTATGTTACAGTGTAGTATCCCTTTCTATTGTATCTAGAATTACCTTCCATAGATAGGATGTGTAGAATCTTACAGACTGGTAGTGACTCAAGAAAGTCCAATACTCTAAAATCTAAATCACACAGAGAATATAGCTGCACTCTATTTGCACTCATTATAGCATGGACTTTAAGCTTCACCCATTTCTACCTATGACTATACAAGTTTCAGACTACAGTTTACCATATATTTTGCATTCCTTTTACCACGTACAATCATAATATAATATATGTTCAGAGAAGCGGATAGAAACTTTACCCAAGGCAACGCACCGATGTGGTCTTCATGCCCATGGGTAATAACGACGGCTTCAATTTTGTGACTCCACTTTTTTATGAATGTGGTATCAGGTATTATCTTTTGTACACCAAGGTCCTCGCAGCTGGAAAGCACAAGATTAAACCAAAATTTAACAGAAAATGGTAGTAAAGCTATAAATAATTTTTTTTAAATGATAGAACGAAAATACTAATGAAGCTCGAACATTTAGCAGTACAAAGTTTCAGTTTTGACAGAACTTAATAGGCTTCAGTATCAGGATACTGAACAGGAAACGGAACTTACTCGGGGAACATCACACCAGCATCGATCAAAATATAACGGTCATAATTCCCTACTAGCATGCAGTTCATCCCGATTTCTCCTAGACCACCAATGGGTAGTACTCGCAACGGCGGCCCATCAGTCCCTTCATAAAATTGCTCCATTTTACGTTTAACAGAATCCTCCATGCTCTTTCCAGGCCCTTCACTTCTTCCAGACCTCCTTCGAGGTGGTCTAGAACCACGTGGACCTAGGTGGAAAGAGTTTATCAAAATCTATTGGCAACAAACTAATTGCAAGCTTACAACTAGAAAGCATTCTACAACCCAAGGTGGTGTTTGCAACAGCAGCTACGTAGCACCAACGCCCACCCTAGTGTTTGGTACCTAAGGCTCCGTGTTCAATAGGACTGAGAGTTTCTGAACTTATCTGAACTGAATTGAAGTACAAATTTGAACTAAGCAAACCTGAACTGAATTGAATGGAACTGAAGACAACTGAAATTAAGGTGAACTGAAGCCTAAGAGGTCTATTCTAGCTAAATTACACTAGTATAGTAGTGCTAAGTAGCTTGTTAAATGAGTTTAAACCAACACCCAATTTCACTTCTTGTAATTGAATTACATACAGTATGTTGGTTGCACTGCACCTTAAGAAGAAGGGTCCATACTCCATATCCATATAGCAAAAAAAAAAAACATAACAAGAAACACTTGAGGAAAAATAAATTGGAAAAGAATCCAACTAGTGCATACTCTTTACTGAAGACGACGAGGAGGACGAAGAAGGTGTAGTAGATACACAACAGGAAACCAAACACTTTGTAGGTCTTGGTTGACACCATGGAAGCTTGTGAGGGCTCAATGAAAGTGCATTCAAAGCCGCCATGTTCATTAAAAGATTGTCTGTCTTTCAGCTGCTAATTTATTGGCATGAATTGGAATCGATTATATGTGGGAAATGGGAAAGAGGAGATGAAATTTCAAACCCTGAAAAGAAAATTGTGTTTATCTTGCAGGGTTTAAGGAGTGAGAGAGAGAGGATTTGGTTTGTGAAATGGAACGGCGATAAAATATCCTTAAGCTTTTGCTTATCAACAAGAAAGAAAAAAAATGGTGGTAGCACAGATATTTGTAACCACGATTTATCGGCAGAGTATCAGTACTATAATCGCTGTTTTGATAGAGTCGTGCTTTATGACATATATTCAGTTTCGGCCCAACTTTTTAAGTTTGAACGTTTAATCATTATCCTTCTTTGTCCCACATAAACCCGAACCAGTCTTTGTCCCGAGCGCGAATTTACCGTCCGGGAGCAGGAATGCAGGATCCACGCTCAATAAAGAACTAATTGAAGTTAGACCGTGAACTAGAATTGACTACTTCTTCCCACACGAATTTAAAGAAGACTGAAGGGAAAAGCGAGCAGATCGAAGGGAAAGAGTTGAATCTGAATTCAAAGATGCATTCGGAATCAATGAAAGATGATATACAAGATATTTTATTTACATCTTAGGGACAATTTACGGTAAGGACTAGAATCTAAAATTTGAAAAAGGAAATAGAAGAAGTTGCGAGATGACTGGATCAGGTTAGAGAGCAGGAAGGATGAAGAAGACGTTGGGGATTGACTTGGAGTATTAGGTTTTTTCAATACAAATGCACGACTCGTTCATACACATACACCCATACTCGTTAATAATCAACAAGTACGAATTCTCATAATAAAACCCACAAAACCCGATAATGAATTAAGTCTTGATTCTAAATTGGTTATGTTTCCACGGTTTCCTCCCGAATTGCCATTCAAATTGTCTTGGCCATAATTTGCATCCTACACATCTTCATCTTGAGCACTAAAGACATCTTCAACTGAAGCCAAAACTGAACGGCACATTGGGGCAGCATGCCCATAATTCTTGCAAACACCACACACTTCAAGATTTTGAGTCTGTTGGGTACCCATGTTCAGCTTGATTATCTCTTTCATCTCCTTGGCGAATTCCGCAAATATGTCTTCATCATTGGATGCCGAATTCACCTCGCTCCTTGGTGCTCTCGATGTTCTATCTTTCACATGCTGATTGTGAGCAATCTTTGCAAGATTTTCAATAGTGGCTTCAATCTGATTTGGTGTAGCACCATACACATTGCCTCCAATATAGCATTCACCAGATTCGCTCAATTCTGTCCAGACCATTGAAAAAGATCAAGATCCATTTTGTCTTCTGGATGGCATAGTGAGGGCTGGGTAAGTAAGCCACGGAATCGCTTACAAACCTCAAAGAGAGACTCATCATATAGCTTCTTGAAGTTGGAGATCTAGGACTTCAAAGTCTGCGGCTTCGAGTAAGGAAAGTACCTCCTCGTGAACTTCACGTACAACTTTTTCCACGTATCAAGTGATTCTGGGGGCAGGGTTCCCAACCATGATTTTTCCTTGTTAGCAACCCATAGCCATAAGGCCCTTGATCCTCAGATCACCATCACTGACACCTTCAGGTTTGTTGATATGGCGAATGAAGGCATTCACATCCCGTAGATAGGTCATCACATCTTCATTATTCATACCATAGAACTTTGGCAACTGGTGGAACATGTGGGTCTTGATCTCCAAATTCGAGTTGCATTGTTAAGCACAATTGTTGGGACAACAAGTGCTTGAGTAGCCTGAAGTGAATCATGGAGCGGAAGGTTGTTAGGATCAACCATCTCGTCGTCAGAGTGTTCACTGGTTGCCTTTTCTGAAGTAGTTTTCTCTGTTTCACCTAAATCAGAACCCGGGGATTGCCCAGATTCTTTTGTTGCTTTCTGTCTCACGTGAAACTCTCTTTCAACTTCGTCAATTGTCAGTTCAAGTGGATCTCCTGAGCTTCGAGTATCAGGTCAACTATCTGTAAACAATCACAATCCAGAAGTCAGTAAATAGCAGAAAAAATTAAAAATCCCTAGGCCAAGAGAAATTGATTTTCGGGGGGGGAGGG
>JAQRGC011551018.1:0-10633 GCA_028659135.1 Plantago lanceolata | reverse complement strand
TAATTGTTTAAATACCACCGAGATTATTTTAAAGCTAAATTTATTGACATTTTATACCACATTTTGTAAGCGTTGCATATAATATGAAAAAGCGTGGTATATAAGGTATATGCCACACATAATAAAGCGTGGTAAAAGAAAGCGTACTATAAAGCTAAATTTGTTTTAGTGAATCAAACATTCTGAAGATCATCTAGTAATAAACAGAGAGATTCCAGAACATTTTTTAGTAGTGTAAGTGGAAGAAAATATGTGAACTTAGAGTCCCTACCCTTCATCTCTGAAGATTCATCAAGCAGCAACTTTTTCCAAATGAAAATTGAGCCTTTTGCTCCATTGCTTTCCCCCATGAACAAATAATCTCCTCTTAACCCAAACTTCCGACCAGAAAATATGACTGAGCATGAGAAAAGCAGTTTCAATATTTATGATGTACTACAAATGAAGAACTACAGAACATACCCATCATCAACAACATCAGTATTAGGCTTTAGCTTTTAAGAAGCAAGGCTCCGATCTTGATCTCTAACGTAAGGTGTGCATCTGTAGTGGGCTCTGTTATTACCTGAATCAAATTAAATACAAATATCACTGAAACTACTCTCTTCCACGTTATAAAATGTAAAGATGGAAATATGATAAAACTACAACACAACAGACTGCCCTGCAAAGTGGAAAGTATCATGACCTCTTAATAGCGCTAGTCAGTGTCTTCTTTCCATTTGGGACAATTGTTAATCAATTGTGTTGAAAGGTTGGGCGTTTCCAATGCAACAGAGACCAAATTAGGGCAGTTCCAAACAAATAATGTCTTGAGAGAAGGAAGGCATCGACACTGTCCGCTTGTAAATCCAATTGACTCCAGGCGACCACCTCCATATATCACTAAAGACCTGAGAGGCGGTAGGTAGTTGTGGGCATCTACTTCATCCGAAAATTCCAAACGACTCAACTCATTGCATTCAATGATTATCAATTCCTCAAGGTGGTGTTGACTATTTTTCATTACCTTGCCAATGCAATGAGTAGATATATTGCAACCTCGAATTTCCAAATTCCTCAAAGAGATTAAATTGTTGTTGCATGACATGTTAACAATCAACCTTTCGTCTATATCTCCAGCTAAAGACAGATCTTCAAGAGACTCAAGATCATGACTCGGTAAGGCCTTCAATTTCGGCACATAGGCAATCGTCAAAGCTTTCAGAATAGGAAAACCAGTGACTTTAGAAGCTGTTGTACGACTTGTTGTTGCTGAAAGCTCTACAGCGGGTGCAACCCACTCGACCAAATCGGGCATGTATATAATTTTGAACTTTTCAAGTGCCCGAAATGGTATTACCAATGTTTCAGAACTTGTCTTGCCTGTGTTTTCACCATCACGTTGATGATTGTAAAATGAAGGACCAATTGATTTCACATTTGCCAGCAACTGCAGAGACAATTTCTTGAGAAATGGTAGATGACCCATTGTGGGGATTTCTTCACATCTGCAATCCCACAGCTTTATTTTGACAAGTTTATCGAGGCTCCTTCCATCACTAACCATCATGTTCATGGTCCATGCCGGAAACTTATCTCCACTGAAATACCAAATTTGTAAACCTTTGATATTTGGATGAGGTTCAAGTCCTTCCAGAACATCCTCGTGATTGTTGCTCCTGCTATCATAAGCTTCCTCCTTTGTCCACATTAAACACAGTTGTTGTATGTTTGGTTTTCCAATTAAATCTGATCTCATACCTTCTTCCTTGTCTTTAACATTCCCAAGTTTCTTTATGAGAAGTCTGCCTTTAAGATTCCTCAAAGGTCCCAATTCTTCAATTCCTTGGCCTTCCTCCAACCCAACGGTAAAAGCGGGTAATGTGCGAAGACAAGTCAACTTTCCAATATAAGATGGTATCTCAATTTCAGCATTTATAGAAAACACGAGATGCCTCATATTCAACAACTGATGCGCATTGTCGGGCAATCTTCTAAGCTCTTTGCAGTGATAGACATCAAGAGTTTGTAAGTTATAAAGCTTACAAATAGAATCTGGTAAAGTGGACAGTCTTGTGTCTGAAACGTCTAGCAACCGCAAATGTATCAGCCCTCCAACCGAGTTGCTCAACTCTTCAATTTCTGATCCACTCAGATTTAGAACATGCAGTCTTTTAAGATCTCTAAATAGATCATTACCCAGAGAACACCCCAAACACAAAGTACGCAAATAATTTGCATTCTCCTTCACAATCTTGCGGGATTCTTCTCCAAGTGATTTTACTGCAAGATATCTGACATGGGAAGCCGCATCATTCTCACTATTAAAGCAATCTTCTTTTGAAACAAAAATTGCCAGGTCGTGCACAAGATCATGCATCTTAGAGTGCTTCACATTGCCATAGTCATCATGCACAACCTCTTGCAACAAAGAATTCTCCAGTAAAGTATCGTAGACATTGCTGCCTACACTCTCCATATCATTTCCTGAAAGAAACCCTTCCGCCATCCAGAGTTGTATTAGTCGCTCTTTCTCAAATTCAGAATCCTTGCCGAAAATTGCACAATATGCAAAGCACTTTTTAAGTAATAGAGATGGCAAACGGTCGTAGCTGACCTTCAATACCTGCAACACATCAATGTTGGACCCTGAAAGCCCGCTTATTAGAATTGCTTCCCAGTGATCTCTGCTCTTTCTTCGCAACGTTGCACCAATAAGGTTCGCAGCTAATGGTACACCTCCACATTTACGAGCAATCTCCTTTCCCACCGTTTCAAATTCCGGAGGCACATCTTGAGTAAGAAAAGATTTTTTCTTAATTATAGACCAACATTCCACATCAGATAATTTATCTAGAAAACATAAACGTTGTGATGTCACCAAGGATGCAACACTTTGACTACGAGTAGTTGTGATGATCGAATTCCCTTTTCTTGAGCTTATTCCGCGAAGTGTACTTTCGAAACTCTCCCAATCTTGACTATTCTCATTCCACAAATCATCAAGAATGAGCAAGTATTTTTTATCCCTTAACAACTTGTGAACCCTTCTAGTGACTGCTTCCAGATCTTCTTCTTTATCAGCCTTTTCACCCAATGACTTGAGAATACTGTTGAAAATGGTTTTGGCTTCAAAGTTTGTGGACACACAAACCCATATTCTCTCATCAAAGTGTTCAATGGTCACTGGGTGATTGAAGATTAATCGAGCTAAAGTTGTTTTTCCCAGCCCACCCATACCAACGATGGGGAAGACTGAGATGTCATGTACATCCCTCGAATTAACCAACATGTCTATTATTCTCAAGACATCATTTTCTCTACCAACAACAAGCTCCTCAACGCTCATGGAAGTAGTCTCCATGGCAACAGGAATAATGAAAGGAGAATTTGTAACTCTTTCTACAAGGCCAAACGTATTAGCCTGACCATACATGCGTTCCAACTCAGCATTCAAGTTTTTTATTTTATGAGCCATTTTTGAACGAAACGAAAGGGGATTCTCGAAACAGAAGTAGAAGCATACCTTGCGCTTCATTTGGTTCTTGATCTCCACCTTACGACGAAGAGTCTCATAATGAAACTCATCGAGCAAATTGTCAGCATCATAGGCAACGTTCTCCAGTCTCTTGAGCCATAACTTGACAGCTTCCTCCTGCACCTGGCGACTCGCAGCATCATGCAAAACTGACTGAATGAGTTCTACCGACTCTTTCAGCCTTTTCAGTTCTTTCTTGACGCCCAGTATACCTCCAATCTCTTCCGTAGCAAGTGCAAGGAAGTTCTGGATCAAGATTTGAAGAGAAGCTTCAATCACCATCTCAGCCATTTTTTATTTTTTTTTCTTTTGTGTTTGAGTATTTGGGAATGTAAATTATCTCTAGACTCTTGGTCCAAAATGGGGAAAGGTAGAGATTTGAGAACATTAATCAGAATAAAGGTGATGCATACACCACACAAGATCGAGTAACTATACTTGTCTTGACAGTAAAGAAAAGTGAAGATGGGAACACAAAAGAAGAAAGGAAACGGCATGTCCTCCAGAAGAGTGCAGGTAAGGAATAAAGTTTAGCATTCTGAAAATGATACAGGAGCAAACTAACAGCCCAAGATTACGGTGCAATCCAGACGAGAAGTGATCCCAATTTTGATGATGCCTAATACTGTTAGGAGACAACACAATCAGCATATTTGTCACTATCAAAAACCTTTCGTAACACGTCAATTTGCTTCTCACTTTTCAGACCAGGTCTCTGTCTGCTGTTTTGAACTTCTAAATGGTGGTCTAAATGTATTGATGAAAATTAGTTTGGATGTGTACGCTTTCACTTCCCCGTGGTCAAAGTGAGTATTTTTAAAATGAACTACTACAATTGAAGTAGAGCACAAACACTGAGACAGAGAGTCATCTTCTTGCGTGAGTTCATCATTTACAATCTTTCAATGACAGCAAAAAGCTCCATGTTTTATTATCCAGGCTATGCGAATTAAATTTTGTTATTATAGCACTGCCCTTTCTGTTGTTTAAAAGAACTGAAAATAAAACCTGATACTAGCTCTTTGGCAAAGTTATCAAGTCAGCATTGGGAAAAAGCTCTGCTCGAGTGTGTATGTATAGACCTGCAAAATTTGAAGAAATGTTAGCATTTCTTAATCTATGATTAAAATGCCACACATTAATATAACCCGGTCGACTTGACTAATCACCTGACTGACAATGCAAAATAATCATACACCAAAACTTCTGTGTCACATTTCATCAAACAGTTCTCGTGCATGGACAAAACTCCCACAGCTCAAGTACGTCCGGAGCATGGAAGTCCCAGGAAACCCAGGTGGGTCTTACAATAACCGGTAATTATTCAGACTTACTATGAATCAACTTTCCATAGTGCAAACCGAAAAGACTTGGCACTTGCGCACTGTTCGAAGATGAGTTTATACGACTGGGTAGAACATAGAAGGAATTCATGGGCTTCTTTGAGTTTTCCTTTCTAGCTTGCTGATGAATTGATGTTTGGACTTTGGAGGAAACAGGGGTTGCATTTCAGAGATATCCATGAAGGGATTTTTGGGTGAACTTGGCTGCTTATGTTTGGATGATTTGTCAGTATTATAATAAAATGAATTGGTAATTGATAAGGGTGATTAAGGTTTAATTTAAGTTGTATTCAATTCAATTCGATTTAGGTTAGTTTCATTCAATTCAATTTATTTCAGTTCAATTAAGTTCATTTCAATTCAGTTCGTATTTGCTTAGTTTAAATTTATACTTCAATTCACTTCAATTAAGTTCAGTTCAGTTCCGTTCAATTCAGTTAAGAAACTGTCAGTTGTATTGAACGAAGCCTAATACTGACGTAATAAGATGACGAATAACTGATAAGTCACCTTATTTTCAATAGACTTTTTTACCAATTGGTACATAGGTGATTGACTTTAGGTCAAATGAGAAATTGAAATATATAGTACGTCTTAGGGACAATTTTGGATTAAGTATAATATTTTATCACATTTCAAGTGTACTCCCTCCTTTTTAGTTTATACTAATTCTTAAAAGAGAACAACTTATGTAAAAATCATAAAAAGACCAACACAAAATAAATAATGATTCATTTAGGATCATTTTATTACCTATGTATGTTGTGAGTTTGTGTTGGTATTTTTTTAGTATTCTCAATAGTTGGCCCCTCGAGAGACGGACTCTTTATTTTAAGTGTCGTTTTGGAAAAAAAACACGTATAGTAAAGAGACAATTATTACCCACTCTATTCTAGTCAATGAGACCTAATTATATCGGCATAGAAGGGGAAGGATCCTCCCAGAGTTCTTCTCCAAAGGTAGGGCTGCCGCGAGCTCCACCAAAACCTCCCATGCAGTTGCTGGAGGGCCCGAGAACTTCATTGGCAAATCCATTGGACTCACAAGGAGAACTAGGCCGGGGGAATTTGGACAAGGATCTCAGAACCCTCAATCTGCTCCCAACGAGCCCGGAGGCAAGAGACAGAAGATGGTGGACACGCAAAAATTATCCCAACTCGGCTCTCAATCAACCATATACCCAGGAAGCAACAGAGAGGATGAGTCAGGGATTGAGGGTAGCGGTGCAACAAGAGGAATTGAGGAATATGAGATTGTTGCCTCTGGATCAGAACACAGTGCGTGTGTACCCGTATAACCAAGTGCCATTGGTATTCCAATTGCCTCAGGCAGCGAATCCAATCTCGTTGAGGTACATGTCCACAGCAGTCCGGCTGATGCTAGGGTTCGAAACAAGACATATCCTTCACATAGTACCATATGTCAGAGGAGGATCAGTAGAAGCAGTGCCAATGTTGTTGCAAAACGAGCAAGGAAGAAGGCTACTGGCAAGAGAAATAAGGCACAGGCTCCCCAACATTTGCCCTAACTCAATGAAGATATTTTCCTGGAATATCAGAGGAGCTGGTAGCAGGGCCAAACAGACAGCTTTGAGGGAATATATTGATGAGCTGCGTCCAATCGTGGTAGTTGTCATGGATACTCGCATGAATTTCAGGAACTCCATGGATGTGATTGATACCCTGGGTTATACCAACCATCATCTAATGCCCCCGGCCTTAGATACACCTCAGATAAGAGGATTCTGGTTGTTATGGAATGGATCGCAGGTTGATATTGGAGTCCATGAAGTGGGAGACAGGGTAGTACATATCAGGATCTTTCCGCCAATGAATCTTCGTCAGATGATTGCAAATCCTCCTCAGATAAACATGGCTACTGTGTATAATTATCCTAACCCAGCAATGCATAATCAGGTATGGGACTCACTCATTAACCTGTGTAATTTACATAAGGGTGCATGGTTACTATTTGGGGATTTTAATAGTTATTTGCATCCATGGGAAAAGTTTGGCGGGAAAAGGGCATCTCAAAAACGCATGTGTGCTTTTGCAAATTGTTTAACTGCTTGTGGGGTAATGGATTTAGGGTTCTTTGGGGCAAAATTTACTTGGAGTAATAAAAATTTCACCAATTATGGCCCAGGGATTGATTAGCATTAGATTAGATAGGGCATGTGGTAATAGAGAATGGATTAATCTATTCCCTAACACCTCTGTGAGGCACTTGGTGCGTAGTACCTCTGATCATAAACCTATCTTTATTAATACACACACCCAGAATGATAAGCCTAGGAAAATTTTTAGATTTGAAAATATATGGGCAAGTGAGCCAAAGTTCTTAGATCATCTTAGAACATTTTGGGATTCTTTTGAGGCTGATAGCAAGGATTGGAATAATATTGTAGTACAACTAAAGAATGTAATCCCTAGTTGGCCTCTACAACAGCTAAAAGACATTAATAAAAGATTGAAAGAGCTTAAACAAGATATATCTACCTTGGATGCTAAAGTGCATATGAATCCTAGTACTTGGGGGCCTCTTTTGATCCAGGCACAAGAACAGGTTAACTCATTAGCTGAACAAAAAAGGACCTAATGGGGACAAAGGGCTAGGAGGAACTGGGTAGCTCATGGAGATGCTAATTCAAAATTTTATCATGCTTTTGCCTCTGCACAGAGAAGAAGTAACTTTATTCATGCAATTAGAGATTTGACAGGAGAATGGAAAACTGAAAAAGGTGATAAAACTGAGGTTTTCTTCAACTTTTTCAGCAATCAGGCTAGATCAACTGGCTCTGATACCCTTCCTTTCCATTATCTGCAGATGCCTCAACTCTCTGATGAGGATAACCTAGCCCTAATCCAGGAAGTTACTATAGAGGAAATTAGGGATGCAGTATTTTCCATTGGACCAGACAAAGCTCCTGGTCCTGATGGATTTAATGGGAAATTTTATCAAACTTATTGGGAGACAATCAAGCACCCCTTAACTGATGCTATTTTAAAGTTTTTTCACTCTGGTAGGCTACAAGATAATTGGAATGATACCCTAATAGTGCTTATTCCTAAAATTGAAAATCCACAGCACCCAGGACAGTTTAGGCCTATTAGCTTGTGTAATGTTTCTTATAAAATCATTTCTAAAATTATAGTTGCCAGAATTAGGAGAGTTTTATCTAAATTAGTATCCCTCTTCCAGAATGCCTTTGTATCTGGAAGACAAATAACTGACAATGTACTCATGGCTCATGAATTGCTGCATACCATGGCAAAAAAGAAAAAATCAAAACAGTATTATGTGGCACTCAAATTAGATATAGAGAAAGCATATGATAAATTGGAATGGGATTTCCTTTCATTTGCTTTGTCCAAGTTTAATTTTCACCCTAGGGTTATACAGTGGATCATGCAATGTGTGTCAACTGTTTCCTTTACAGTTAAAGTTAATTCTGAAATCTCAAAATCATGGGCACCATCAAGAGGGATCAGGCAGGGGGATCCCTTATCCCCCTACCTTTTTATATTATGCCAAGAAGTTTTTATACACCATCTCCTATATCATAACAGACTACAGGTTATTAAATCTTTGAACGCTAGTAGCAGTGGACCTGAAATTCCATTACTTTGCTTTGCAGATGACTGCATGGCCTTTTTGAAAAATAACAAATCCACTGTTAAGTCCTTTAAGAAGTGTCTAGAGTCTTATAAGAAAGCCTCAGGTAAGTCAGTGTGTTGGGCTAAGTCAAGGGTTATTTTCTCACCTAATACCCCTCCACATATGAAGAAGTATGTATCTGAGCAATTAGGGGTTATAACTAACAACAGAAAGGACAAGTACTTAGGGCTTCCCTTTTTGTTTGGAAGAACAAAAGTTGATTTCTTTGATGATATTATCAATAGAGTACAGAAACATGTTAATGTTTGGTATAATAAACTACTTAGTCAGGCAGGGAAGAGAACCTTAATCCAATCTGTTTCTAATTCTGTCCCTACCTATGCAATGTCAATTACCACCTTACCTGTCACTTGTATTAACAAACTAAATTCAATCAATAGCCAATTTCTTTGGAATAGTTCTAAACAAGGCAGGAAGATGCCTAAGGTGGCATGGAGGAAAGTTTGTTTACCTAAAAGCATGGGTGGTCTAGGTCTTAGGGATTTATCAAATTTCAACAAGGCCTTACAGTTAAAGCTTCTGTGGAGGCTACTACTAGAACCTCAATCTCTTTGGGCCACCTTGATTAAACAAAAATATTATCCCAACTGTTCCTTATGGGAGGCACAAAGGAAACCAGGTAACAGCTGGCTCTGGAATGGTCTGTTAAGGTTAAGAGAAGTTTTAGCTAAGGGCTTAGTGCATGTCTTAGGGGATGGTAGTTCTATTTCCTTCTGGTATGATATGTGGTTTAAGGGCTGGGTACTTAAAGATTATATCACTGATACCCACCCCCCTAATATTCCTGTTAATCACCTAATACAAGGCTCACAATGGAAAATTCCTGAACTCTTTGAAATGCTCCCTAAAGAGTTGGGGCTGGAAATAGTTGCTAGTTCCCTTCCTACTCCTGGTTTGAATGATTATCTAGCTTGGGGAGAGTCAACATCTGGGAGGTTCACTGTCAAGTCTGCATATTCTATGATCATTAAGGATGCATCTTCTCAACCTAATTTCCCTTGGAGGAAAATCTGGCAGATGCAAACCCTTCCAAGAATCCAACTGTTTATGTGGACTTTAATGCATGATAGGCTTCCTACATTTGCATATCTACATCACAAATCTATAATAGAAAGTCCTATTTGTCCATTATGTGGTAGAGAACCTGAAACAGCTTCTCATCTTTTCTTACAATGTATTGCTTTCCATCACTTTAGATTCACACACTTTCCTATAGCAGTATCAGATGCTACTATACTAAATATTGTTCTTTCAGTTGACCTTAATAATGCTAAAGGGGTGCAGATTGCTAACTTCTGTTGGATAGTATGGAATGCAAGAAACAAATATGTGTATGAGAAACAACCTATTAATTTCTATAATTTAGATAGGAAATTAATGAAGCTGAAGGAGGACCTGGGATTCAAATTTAAACCTAAAAAGATAACAACGGAACAGGTGGAATGTGCTTGGTCCCCTCTTGGACAGGGACAGATCATGCTGAATGTGGATGGCTCTTCACTCTCCAATCCTGGACATGCAGGGTTGGGCTATGTTTTCAGGGATTCCTCTGGAGATGTTTTACTTGCTCAATCTGCTTATGTGGGAATCACTGATAATAATACTATTGAGATCCTAGCCTTCTATCATGCATTGTGTGCAGCTAAGGTGAATAATATTAGGGAGTTCTATGTGCAAACGGATTCTAAGTATTTACTTGGCTGTTTTTGCAGGAGTATAACCCCAACGATGAGGTACCAGACGCTGATCCATGAAGTCCAGAGACTGGCAGGAGAAGTAGGGGTTAAGGAGGTTACTTTTGTCTTCCGTGAAGCAAACCAGCTTGCGGATTTTTTGGCTAAGGAGGGAAGCAGATTACATCAGAGATACATGCAGCAACAATCTTCCTTGAATCACAATGTTACCATGTTGTTGCCTGTAATTGATTGGGATATGTCCCACTCTAGTTTTCATGAAGTTGTAAATATGGACAAAACTCAAACTTCGACTCGAGTAGTACGCAAGTCGTGCTCTTGAGTTCCCTTTTGTTCCGTGTTGAATGAAAGTATCTTATCCTTCAAAAAAAAAAAATGAGACCTAATTATAGTATAAA
>JAQRGC011550780.1:0-11123 GCA_028659135.1 Plantago lanceolata | reverse complement strand
TATTTTTTCTTTCTAGTTCGGTGTCATCTCCTAAAATGTGACGTGATAACAACTAATTGAAACATGAACAATGTATATATCACTTCGTACATTTTACGATACAAGTAGCATAAGGCTCTGTTCTTATCAAAACGTTCTTGTTTAAAAATAAGGCCGTCATAAACTGCAACTAAGGCTCTGTTCTTTTCGTCTGAACAGAACTGAACTGAACTGAACTAAACAGAACAGAACTGAACAGAACTGAAGTGTAGTACAAATTATAACTAAGCAAGACTGAACAGAACTGAACTGAACAGAACTGAATTGAACAGAACTGAACTGAAAATAATGAGTTTTCAGATGAAAAGAACAGAGCCTAAGTAAATAAAAGTGGAAGAAATTATTTTCAAATGAATTAAATATTAAATTCGTCGAACCTCAATGTAAAGTGAAGTGTTAGAATTATCTCTAACATTTACTTTGGATTATTGACAAGGAATATTATCCACTCCAAATTAGAAAAAATAGCCATTAACACTCCTAATCCCCAACTAGATAGATCTCAATCCTATCCTATATGGAGAGAAGAATTAAACAAAACAGACCAGAAAAGAAAAAAGGGAAAAAAAAAATTAAATTACCAATAGAACCTTCTAACGGCTAACGGGCATTAAGTCAAACCCAAAAATAAAAAGTAAAAATAAATGCAATTAGAAATAAATTGAACATATACACAATAGAAGCTTCTACGAATCATGTTCTAGCAAAGATTAATTGCATTTATTTGACCACCACTTGTTTCCCAGTTTTTCCTCTTGTTCAAGTCTTCCAAATAAAATACTATTACCTCAATGCCCTTTAAATACCTCACCTATATACTCTTCCCATCCATTTCCCAAACACAAAAACACCACAACAAACCTTCATTCACATCCTCACCAAGCAAATGTTGATCTGTGGCAGTGGCAGCTTCCCTCACCAAGACGAAGACGACTACTACCCCCCCGAATTCATTGCCCCGAAGAAATCGAAAAGGAGCACCAGTTTCTGCAAGATCATCGGCAGGGATTCGGGCAACAAGAACCCTTACGCTGATCGCGGACTGGACAAGTTCAACGCGCTCCTAGCTGATCTTGATGACAAGAAGCAGCAAATTTACATGGAGATGGGCGGCGATCACGTCTCGTTTGTTAGGTTCGTGTATACCAACTCCAGACGTGTGAAACCGATCATCGTTCGATCAGCTAAGGAGAAGAAGAACAACAACAAGCAGGACAGTCCTGGAAGAACGGTTGTACCGAGCACTGTTGAAACTGGACCTAATGTAACAGGAGATGTGGGACCGAGGCACAGTGCAGGATCCGAATCGGTACAGTCTGAGAAAGAGGATAAATGTACTCTGGTTAAGAATTACATGAAGTCCAATGGGAGCTTTAAGATGCAGGACTTGACGCAGCCTAGGTACTTCGTTCCTGTGATTATAGCACTGGTTCTGCTGCTTCTGGCGGTTTTCGGGCGGTCTTTCACAATTATGTGCACGGCTATTCTGTGGTACTTGAGTCCTACGATCAACTCGTCGACATCAGCAGCAACATGGACGAAGAATCCGAAGAAAGAATATTCCAAGACAGTGAGCGCAAAAAACATAGTCCAGAGCGAGGGACCGATTTCTCCTAAGACCGATTCATTAGCACCGGTGGTGACGACATTGTCTAGTAAGAAGAAGCCGAAGACGCTGAAGAAAGTATATTCCAAGACTGTGAGCGCGAAGAGCTTGGTGCAGAGTGAAGGACCATCTTCTCCGACAAGTGTGCTCACAAGCCCGACGGAGGATAATAGGTCTCAACCACTATGTGCCAGAACTAGAAGAAGATTAAGCTTATGAAGACAGCCGTTCAAACTTAGAAGCCTGTTATGTGAAGTCGATGGATTTTTCTTTAGTTCTTTCGTAATTTTGTTCTCGTTTTTGTTAGAACGAATAGTCGTCTCGTTATCACGGGGCCGGTTGTAATACCTGTACATAACTGCGGTTTTCGCGAAAGGCCTCGGGAGTTTTGAATTCTCCGAATGTAATGTGGGAGGGAGACTTAGAACAAGTCTCTGCTCTGGTTTTGAATCTTGACATGTGGTGTTCATAATGTTCTCACAAAGTACAGTAGTATTATTGAGCAAGTTACATAAGTCTTAATAAAATTCCCAGAATGTCATGTTGAGAGACTTGGAAAAGTCTCTCTCAGCGTGAATCTTGACATGTTCATAGTTACGTTACATTAAATGAAACAGTGTACTATCATTTTTACTTTAGTGGAATTGGTGTTATGTAATGTTCATTGTAACGTGTTGAAGCAGGTGTGGAAAAGCAAGGATAACGTGTTGGGGTTCAATTTTTTTTTTTTTTCCGGTTTGTAATTTATGTTGGCGACTAATCCAGTCGAACACTGTTGAACCCTTTTTTAGGAGTCAGTTCTTACAGCGGCGTTATTTACATTTACAATACTCGAACTCAAGACCTTGTTTAAGTGAACTCGAATTAGATCTTGCTCAAGTGAACTTAAATTCGAGTTTTTTTTTTGAAAAGGTTAAAATGCATTACGAACTAAATAGTAGCGTTTACAGACCGAAAATAAACAGTACTTAAATCAGAATTAACTAAAGTTTGCAATCAGCTGGGGCAAGTATCCCAAACAAAAAGAAGAGAGCTGCTCTGTGCCCCAGTAGTGTTTCCAAAAGCTCTAAGCCGGGCTTGATTGGCAAGATGATCCGCAACAATGTTGCATTCCCGGTAGACAAAAAGAACTTGCATTTTCTTCAGTTTCTTCATGGTGCGTCTAGCATCTTCCAGGAGGGTGTTGTGGCTTCCTGCTGCTGCTTGCTCCCTATTAAGATAAAAAATAAGAGTCTGTGAGTCCGACTGGATAACAAGTTCAGAACAGTTTATTTTTTCACACAAGGTCATGCCAAGCTTTAGAGCAAATATTTCAGCAGTTAGTGAATCAGTTCTTCCAAGGAACTGCCCACCAGCTATAATGAACTGGCCTTTGGAATTTCTAATTATGGCCCTTGCTCCTGCCAACCCAGTCTGAGGATCCATTGATCCATCAATATTTAAGCAGAACATATTTTCATCTGGAGGGGGCCAAGAGCATGGAACAGGGATAGTAACCCTGGTATGTGGAGGTGAAATGAGAAGTTTGTGTTCATCAATAGTGTAGAAATGACAATGCTTAAAGTGTGTGAGGTTAAAAACTTTCTTGCCAAAAATAATCTCATTTCTTGCCTTCCAGACATTCTAGCAAAAGATAAGAAAATGCAAAAATGGGGGGTAATTGAGTTTAGAAGAAAACAGTAAGGAAGCAAGGGAAGAATCATCAGAGATGAAACTTCTAGGCAAAAACCACAATCTAACATCCCGCAGCTTAATGCAATGAAAAAAGAGATGATTCAGAGTTTCCTCTTCTGGGTTACAAAGAGTGCAGAAATTGTTATCTATGATGCCATGTTTAGCTAGTGAAACTGCAGTTGGGAGTCTGTCATGAATAGCAAGCCAAGCAAAGAATTTGATTTTTTGAGTCAATTTTAGCTTCCAAATTTGTGTCCAGGGCCAATTTGGTCCTGCCACATTGTCTTGTTGTATGAGCATGTTATATGCACTTTTTACTGAAAACTGACCATTCTTTTCAAATTTCCAGATGATAGTGTCTTTACAAGGTTGGGATGGTAGAGGAACTCCTAATATTTCTTCCACCAATTCAGTTGGGATTAAATCATTAAGCTTTTCTACATCCCAACACTGATTTTGAATAACACTACACACTCTGAAATTTTTGTTGCAAGACTTGTTTGAGAAATGTTTAAGGAGCTTGTTATTACACCAAACATCACTCCAGAAATAGGTTGTCTTACCATCCCCAATTTTAAAAGCTAGCCCAGAAATGAAAATCTCTTTTAACTTAATCAAATTTTTCCAGAACCAGCTACTCTGTGGTGTAGAGAGTGCCTCAAGAATTGTGGTGTTTGGAAAATATTTCTGTTTGTAAACAGAGAACCAGAGGGAATCAGGGGATTTTAGTAGATTCCAGAGGTGCTTTAACAAAAAGGCTTTATTTAAAGTTGACAAACTTCTTATACCCAGCCCACCACAATCTTTAGGCCTACAAACTACAGACCACTTGATTTTTACCTTTCTTTTTTTCATCTTTCTTTCCATTCCAGAGGAAATGTCTATTGATTTCCTCTATTTTATTTAAAGTAGTACAAGGTACTCTAGCAAAGGACATACAATAAGAAGGCATTGTGTTTGTAACTGCCTTGATTAAAGTAGCCCTTCCTGCATAAGAGAGGTATTTTGTATACCACATATTTATTTTCTTGGAAACCTTTTCAATGGAGTCATCAAAAAGGTCCCTCTTTTTCCTTCCCAAGAGGAAAGGGATTCCAAGATACTTATCATATCTCTTGTTATGTATCACTCCAAGTAGCTGGGAAATGTTTTGCTTCTTATGGATACTTATATTTGGAGAGAAGAGTGCTCTACTCTTGTTCCAACATACTTTCTGTCCATAAGCAAGTGCATACTCTTGGAGTGTTTGTTGTATTTCAAGTGCTGATTTTCTTGAAGCTTTTGCAAAAAGGAGACAATCATCAGCAAAACAAAGGATTGGTATAAGAGGGCCATTTCTAGAAGGTTTTAAGGGGATGATTTTATTGTTCTTAACCTTTTGCAACAGCATATGAACTAGAAGTTCCTGACAAAGGATAAATAGGTAAGGAGATAAAGGATCTCCCTGCCTAATACCTCTTGAAGGAATCCATTGTTCAGAGATCTCTTGGTTTACCTTGACTTTGAAAGAAGCAGTTTTAATACAAGTCAAGATAAGCTGGATCCAAAAGGGGGGAAATTAAACTTTGTGAGGGTAAGCTGTATGAAATCCCAATCTAGTCTATCATAAGCTTTTTCTATGTCAAGTTTCAAAGCAAAATAAGCAGTTTTTGAAATTTTCCTTTTCTTGTTCATTGTGTGTAACAGTTCATGAGCAATCATGATATTATCAGTTATTTGTCTTTGTGGGACAAAAGCATTTTGATAATAATTTTATACGCCCAAGGATTTGTATATATACGGTTTCTGATGAATTGACTTCTTCCCATTTTGAATATACTATTACTATTTCATTAGTAATATATATGTTAATAAATTTTATAGTTGGATTTATTATTGTGATTTTGGTGAGTAAGTTGATTAGGTAGTGTTATTAAACAAGTGATTAGGTACAGTATGAAACTCAAATCCTGCAAGTATGAACAGATTTTACTATTTTGTAAGTACTAACAACATGAGTTAATTAATCACAGATGGACACTAACCCTATTGGTAGCATGTCAATTACCAGAAATTTATTTATTCATTCACACATTTGTTAATAGAACTTCACATAGCTAGCAGCCACACTAATGATGAACTTATGAGCCTTTAAAATATTACTGCATCCATTGACCGCTTGCTCGGTACACTGGATTTTCAAATATGGCAGCCTAATGACCTGAACGTGGATATATCTCAACACGTATTTACCTTCCATGGTATTGAGATTGATCTGGTTTTTCCTACTTTACAACATGCGATGGCGCTCACAGTGATTAGATATTGTACCATGTATTTTATGCGGTGCATTGTACAACACGTTAAACATAGCCTGAGGCACAACAACATCATGTTGGAGCAGGGATTTAAACCGACCGATATAACACAATTTTTTTTTTTTTTTTTCGGCAAAAATGGTGCGTTTATATGAGGCAATACTAGAACAAGTCTTTCTTTTATTATCTTTACCAGGTCAGTTATTGCTTCTAGAAATGCTTGCAAGAGATAATTGATCCAAGTCATCATATCCAATGCCAATGGCAAGTTCATGTATGCTTCTAGATGACATCAACATCTGATTTTTCCTTACTGTACGTCAGATTATAACAGGTGAACATTAATGTAAGGTGGGATAATTATTCACGCCAAGCATTGTTGGGTAGTTATTAACTTATTATGGACATAAAACAGAACCAACACGTTAAAACCAAGTCCAAATCGGATACCAGTAACAAATTTTAAAAAAAAATCATCGTTTGCATCACAGAGACTTGAACATAACTTTATATCACAAATTACACTGCTTCTCTATATCAAATTGTAAAATGATATATTGAACGGTCTAAATGTAATGAGATCAAGTAATCTGCCATGATACAACAAGTTTCGGGAGTTGAGGCAAGAAGAAGAATCACTTACCTTTGGGAATGTAGGTTGGGCACTCTGTTGTGGAGTAGCAGACTCAGGGGTGGTTGACTGGTGGTGTAGATGCTTGTTTCGAGACAAAGATCACCCTATTGACAAGGCTGACTCTCTTAATAGGATACATGATAGAGAGAACCCGGAGGAACTATGCGCCCAACCATAAAATACTTGTAAGGTTCAAATCAGTCCTGCAAAGACACTTCGTCAAAAGTTGTTCGTGCTGATTTTTTGTGGTTCGCAACATTAAGTTACTAAGTTGGATTTAAAAACAACATTGATGAAGGAAAAAAAACAAGTAGAAGTAAAGCGTTGGTGTGCATAACAACTGATTAATCCGTGTTGTGGCAGTGGGTCCCATGCGTATGGTAAGGAGAGTAGATCATTGGGGTAAGCCCCCGGTCTATTTTCCTTGATGTGCAATTCAATGACTAGGGAGGGGTTAGTATTACTCTTCATCAGGTTTTAATTGGGAAGAGATGTTTCTTTTCATGTGAAAAATGAGGAAAGATATATCTAGAGTCAAGTATCAGGTATGGATATGTTACTAAAATTTAAATGTGTAAAACTCAAGGCATTAACAGAAACAAATTAGATTTGTTTAGCGGTAAGATTGTGTTTACTGACCTTGAACCGTCTTCTCCGCAAGTCATCAGAGTCAAGTCCCGAGACTTGTGACGCACGACCAGAAGGTTCACTCCGGTGATTCCCACCTCCGGTAGCCGGAGCCCATCGTTTTCTTTCGTCTGCTTGGCTTCTAGAACTTTGAAAGAATCCATCCTTGTCCCAGGTCACTTCATAGTCAGCCCTCAAGCGAGAACCTTCCTGCATTAGTTACAATCAAAATATGAGTGATCTTGTCTAATGCCCTGGTCCATGATTACAAAATTATCAGACCCGCTGGATATATACATACTAATGCACACTTGAAGTTGCATATAGTCAATCTTGCACAAACATTACTAGAGAGTAGAGACTAGAGAGCACTGGTGAACTGAGAGAGTGGTGAAGTGTGAATTTGCAGAACTGTTAACTAAAATCATCTCTTTCAGAAGTAACTAAATCTAAAGCCTGCCGAAGGGTTATGATGACGCCGATAATGGTAACATTGCAATAATTTTGCACCATTATTTTTCAGGTGGCCGCGGGAATTTTGGGATATAACAGGGGCAGGTGTGTAAATAATATAGAAATTCATTGAAGAAGACAAGTCAGAAAAGAAATATAAGAAAAGTAGTCCACCTTATTTAGGGAGCGACCGCACAAGATCTTCAAGGCATTATAGAAGTCCGAATAAGTTTTGAATCGAACTACGATCTTACAATTGAGGCCAGAAACTAAGTTTCCATCATCTTCATCCTCACCATCACCTATGTCATTGTCCTCAGCAACATCAAGATTCCTATAGAAGTAACAGCTTTCAAGGAATGATAACAAAGACAAATCGAAGATTACCGCACAATAACGGCGTTAACAAATGGGCATATACTATACTGGAAAGCATAAAAATCCCTAAAGTTACAATCCCAGTGTCAATTTAATCAGCCATATCCCACTGTTTCCAGTCAAAACATATAGGCCTATTACACTTACCGTTATAGCCATATGATACGAAACTATGCATATGGTGAACTTAAGCCAATGCTTGAAAAAATGCATCTGGTCAAAACCTATTCTTTTATTGCTTTGGCTTATAGAATTAACATTTGAAAATTTTGAGCCTATAAGGTTATAACCCTCTAATCATCTAAGCATGAAGTATAAACATAACTCCATCATTCAACAGGTAGATCAATTAACAATTGAATTGTTATTTACAGATACTAAAAGTGTAAAAATGAGCATAAAAACCTGATCTTTCCTAGTGAAGAGAAGATCGTATGACTGACTAGCATTGAAGGCTTGGAGGAGACCCGTGGCTCAGCAAACCACCTTGACGGCAAGCCTTTCAATATAATTGTATCGGGTTGTTGCCTGTCAACCCTCGAGTGTCCTATCATGCACACAGAGGCAGAGCATAATGAGCATTGAACAAGAAATGAACAGTAAGTCACAAACTTCCGATAGGAAAGCAGTTTTAGTAAGCCAACAGGAAAAGATGCAACAGAAGTGAATGAGTAGAACTATTTCGCATATAGCATCTTCACATACAAAGATAATACTAGTAATAAATAAAAAGAAAGTGAACGTTTTGAATGTCAATCAGTTTGGCGGTTGGCCATCTAAGAAAAGCTCATGGTGAGCAAGCAATTCCATAATCAACGAAAATATACACCTTAAACCCATTGCAATTGTTTAAAAAAGGCCCATTCAGCAGCAAGAGTCTCTACTCATTCACAACAAAATCATTAAAATAAACAAACTTAACAATATCATATCCTCGTCGGGGTTGAGTTTATTGCCAAAATCAATCAGATGATAAGCCAATTAACTTGTTTCCCCGGAATCCAACAACCTCTCTCGATTTCCTCAAGAAGATCAGACAACTAAACCTAAACTACAGCATAATACACCAGCTCATACATAGCCACCCTAATCAAGCTAGCCAACTCAACTAAGCTATAACCAGACAGGTATCCTTCATAAAAATCACATCAATAAAATCTGACATCAAGACTAATCCGCATTCCGCACATTTCGGATACGGAATTCATAAACAAGTTCCCTACCTCACAAAATTCACATAACAAAAACACCATTTGAACTTTAAGCTAGTTTATCATACTAGTGCATAAAACAACCAAAACTGCAAACTCAAAATCGAAATCGAAACAAACCTCGATTTCCGAAAGCCGCAATCTCCTCCCACTGCTTCCTCATCCCCTCAACATCATCCGACAAAGGCATCTCCACAGTAAGCTTAAACCTCACCCCTTCCAAATTCAGCTCCATTCCATCCATCTCCTTCGCAACCCCCTTCTTCCACTCCAAATACTCCTTTCCGTACTCCACACCGTCCTTCTCCAACCCTAACATCCTCGCCCTAGTTAAGAACGACTCCAAATCCAAAACAAACAGCGCGCCGCGAGCCACGGCCTCGTCGCGCTTGCGCTTCTTGAGGTCCTTGTACTTGTGAATTTTGATGTCTTCTTCGGCGGCGGTGATGGAGTGTGATTTTTTGAGGTAGTCGATTAGAGAGCGCTTGAGCTTCCATTCGTCGAGTGGGGAGACGGACTTGTCGGCGCGGTGGACTGTGAGGTTGAGTTTGAGGCGGGGGGTGAGAGAGAGGCTGGATTCGAGGGAGAAGGGCTCGGTGGGGAGGAGGGACGCGGCGGGGTTCTGGTGGCTCATCACGGCGGCGAGAGGCGTTGCTAATTTTCGAAAAAAAATTCGACCTCTTTATTGACTGAAGACTGTCACTAGTCACTACTCAGTACTCACTCTCACTAGTGCGTGTGAGTCAATTTTACCCTGTAAAAATTTGAAATTGTAAAATAAAAAAAAAAAACTTTTGTTTCAAATTATTTAGATTGTATGTCAAATATGTTACGAACGATCTAGAGGCTAGAACGATTGGCACGACTCTTAAAAAAGACATGAAACTAATTCTTGGCGGCCTCTGTTAAGAGACGACGCCTCACAAGACTTCATCCGGAGGGCAATGGTAATTTAATTGCAATTTGTTCGTCCATCTTATTTATTTAATTTTAGTGTAGCACTGTGATGAATTTGAAGGTGAAGGTGGCAGTGGTGGTGATGAATTTAAAGGTGAAGGCAGCAGTGGTGGTGATTTGTAGGTGACGGTGGTGGTGTTGAATATGAAGGTGAAGAAGGCAGTGGTGGTGATTTATAGGTGTCGGTAGTGGTGTTGAATTTGAAGGTGAAGGCGGTTGTGGTGGTGTTTAGGGAGATGTCTACGGAGGCGGCGGTGGTGATGACTATGGTACGTGGTGGCGGTGGCTTTTGAGATGACTGGTGGTGGTGACTGATGATCATTATTGAAGCAAACGGTGGTGGTGGTGGTTTTGGGGATGACTATGGTGGTGGTGATTACGGCCACAGTGCTGATTATGGAGATGGTAGTGGTTGTCATGGTAGTGGAGGAGTGGCTCAAGTAAGGTTAAGGTTTTTTGAGGTGATGGAAGTGTGAAGAAAATTAGTGAGGATACAGAAACAGGTGGAGGTTATGGCAGGTTATGGCGATGTTTCAAAAAAAGTTGAAGGTGTTGTGGCGACAATGGCAATGAGATCGAGAGGTTTTGGCTCATAAGATTGGGTTTTGGTTAGTTTGTGGGGTGCACGCTTGGGTTTTAGTTGTACGCTTGGTTTTAGTTCGATTGCAAAGTTTGGGTTAGGTTTTGGTTGTGACAACTAGTGTTGAATCTCGATTGAATTCGATGAAGGTGTGGTCTCACTTTTCTCTGTAGTTGTTTCGGGCATTACTTGTGTTCTTTTTATTTATTAAATATATTTTTTGCCTGTTTCAAATGTTTTTTCATATTTTTCAATTAGATTTTTGTTTTACAAAAATTTAGGACTCAAATTTTGTTTGGGTGATTTTCTTTCTGTTTTCATTTTATCATTATTTTAGTGGAAGATATTGGGTTCAAATTTTATTGACACATAATTTCCCTACTTTACTTATTATTTTATGCAAATCTTTATTTTTTTTAAACTGAAACCCTAAAAGTTGCATGAAATTTACATTTAAAATTGAGCCCACTTTTATAGGTTAATTTATCATCGTTTTTCTTTTTTTACTACAAAACTGTATAAATCTTTAAAGTATACAAGTTACTAAATAACTTAATTTTCAAAACTTGTACAAAAGAACAAAAAAATCTTTTCTAAATTGTTGAAGATTTAAAAATATATTATTTTGAAAAACTAAAAGAGACTCTTGCCGAATATATGCGTTCCT
>JAQRGC011550616.1:0-17139 GCA_028659135.1 Plantago lanceolata | reverse complement strand
AGACGGCTCTGGTGGGATTTATCCCTTTTTTTAATGTTTTTTATTTTCTTTTTACTTTTATCTCATTTTGCCTATTATAAGATGGGTCTGGTGGGATATTTATCCCACCAGACCGGACCAGCTCCCATTGGGGAGCTGGTGAAGTCTTATAAAATATACGATTCTTCACCAGCTCCCCTTGGAGAAGGTCTCAAGTAATCCTCTATTGCATCGCGTTTTTGCCTTTTTCTGGCATGATAAAGTAGCTTTACGTCTTTGGTTCTGTCCAGTAAAGAATTGGTTAATTGAAATCGATGTCATTGTGTTTCCTTCATGTGATAGATGAAAAATAGTTTGTTCCTATATTCCCAAATTTAGTAGGTAGATCATGTTATGATCACCCCAGTGATTTGTGGTTCGGTCCTATTTATAGTTTATACATAGCTACATGCCATGGTCTTTTGCTGCTGACACCTATTTGCGATGTTGTTCTAGTTTCTATGTCTTGTGGTCATTCTTTTTATAATTTTTATAAATACATATTTCTTACCCCTCAATCTCAATTGGTGCACGTAGAAGCTGACATGAGACGTGAGTTGGAAAGGAGACAACATGAAAGTAAGAGAAGCCAGAAGATAGACTTTGCAGCTGGAGGATTGCAGCCATCACCTGCCATGCCTACATCAAAGCTCGTACCAAATTCAGGTATTTAAGTTTCTTGAAACCTCTTGTAGATGCATCTTTGAGTTTTCATTTCATGTCTTAAATGTGTTTTATTTGTTGTGTTTTGCAGGATCTTCTACTATTGCTGCTGGTATCTCAAATATGACTTCCACTACTTCAGATGCTATTACTCGGGAAGGTAGACTGAACAAAAAGTCGAAGTGGGATAAGGTATAGTGACTTTTCACAATTTGCATCAGTGCCATGCAAGTGTTGAAAGTGTTGAAGTTAATCTGAAGCTGATTACACCAATGTGTTTGATTTTAGGTGGATGTCGATCAGAGGAACTTGGTGGTTGCGGGAGGACAAGAAAATCTCCCTGTCGGTGGTGCTCATGCATCAATTTTGTCTGCTGCTAAAGCTGGTAGTGGATACTCAGCCTTCGCGTAAGTGTTAATATAACAGTGTCTGATCTATTTCCAGCTGTATCTTTCTTAATTCTCATTTCCAAATTTGTGTCTTTGGTTAACAGTATAATAACAAAATAAAGTCTGGTTGATGGTCCAATTCTGTCCGATCCTCTTAGAATTTGTTTTGGAATTTTGGTACATGATGCAGACTAGAAACCCGCATTGCATGTAAGCTGCATGAAACCCGCATAGTATTTCTGGTATTGTAGTAAACCCCATGTGTCTTTTCAGTAACTCTACAGCACTGATAATTATACCCCTTCCCTGAATATTGGAAACTTCATTTTACACTAAAACTAACTTTATGATTTCAGTGAAATACGTTCCGTGCAGAGTCCTCTCTCTTTCAAAAAAATGTTTGGAAAAATTAAATTGGGTACTTGGACACTTGGTAGGAGTTGCATGTAGCACTCGGAACTTTCTTGCTTTTTCGCTCATAAATTTGCTAATGCTGCAACTTGATTCGTACGGTGCTTCGTATCAACCCGGAAAAGGAAAATTCTCGGCTGCATATAGAATCCTACTAGACTACTAGTAGATTTTAAGGAAGTTTCAGCTGTTCTTTCTTCCCTCCTTAAAGTAGCATTTGGATTATGATTGCTAAATGAACCAGACTTCTTTCTTTGTAGGAATCAAAGGAGAAAAGAAGCTGAAGAGAAGCGATCTAGCGATAAGAAGTTGGACAGAAGATCATAGAACGGTGATAATTTCTTACATCCTTTAGCTAGTTAGATGTACTTGGATGACAAAACTTTTTGGTAGGTCTCAGAAAAGCCTTCTTCCAGAGAAAATTTCCTGGCTGAAGGGGAAAATTGATGGAAAAGCATCTCGAAGGTAATGTCTACTGATCTTGGGCAATCGAATTGAAAGTGCATCTTAGCGGTGGCATGCAGATAGATGGGCATGATCCGAACTGAATATATACATATATAGCAGTTGAGTGAACCTTTTCAAGTGGCGGCAAGTTCTCAAATTGTACACTAATGTCGATCAGTATATAATGTTTAACCCATGTTTAATTCTTCCAGTTTATGCTGATTGTTGCACTGGTCGATTTCATAGGTTTGCTGCTTTTAATATTTTTTTTCTCAAGTTGCATTTGCATACATTGAAAAGCAGTCTTTCATCATCCTTATCCCACATCAAAGGATAATCATTTTGTTCTCTGCTTTCATCATTGATAAACACCAATTATTGTACTTGAATTTTGTAGTTTTGACTATTACTACTAATTGGGTGTTAAATAAATGACAAAATGATTGTAAACATGATCCCGAAGTCTCAAAGACTCAGATGATAGTTTGGAGGTGGACTGCCCTAACATCGACCAACCAAACAGCCAATACAATTGGAAGTTTGGAACCTTCGCCCCCAACTTTGTAACCTCATACACGGCCACTGCCAATACTGCCAGTCTTAGTCCCTTTCGACCAAAGCCCCCAGGCGTATGCTTCCATGCATTGCAACAACCACCACCAGAGATTTGGAGACTGCAACAACCACCACCGGAGATCTAACAAGAGCGATATAAAATGGGGACTGGACCAATATGACACGGTACTTGGAGAATTTTCTGGCCAAGCTTGGACTACTAACTTATGATCAGCCCATTCAAATGGAACGGTTGATAACATATTAAGATTGGCAGTACAATTTAAGAAATGAGGACATATTGCATAAAAAGTTGGATAATTTTTTTTTTACCAGCTTGTCTTAAGAAGAGAGACGTTGAAGAAGTATTTGAAATACTACTAGTTCATCATCCCACGTTAGTGCTTACTGGGATCCTGCAGGAGATGCAGTAACAAGTATGTAAAAGACAAAGAAAACAAAGATTAAAAAATAGTGCATGTTTCTTAACACGGATTAACAAAGCTAAACCGCATGTTAAGCTGAGTATTAAAGCACAGTTACTTAAATTAATGATGTGTTACCAAAGTAAAAGCTGAACTTAGTATATCCCATTAATGAATAATGTTTGTTGCCTGCCTCCTTTTCCCGATCAGTACATTCCGAATCTTTCAACTTTCTCGATTATCTTAAACTAGATTAACTACTTTACGACTTTCCATGATAAACTATGTTTTTGTTTTTAACTGATCCAGTCATCAACTTAATTAACCTCATTAGAATAGTAAGTACTCCAGTAAATTATTGCATCTATTTGCGACTCTTGCTGGTTAAGAGAAGACAATCACGCATGGTTTATAGGAAAAAATGTACTCCTACTCCTGGTCCTAGCTAGTGTTTCTCTCTTTTGGTTTTTTTAAGTTGACACTTGATCACAAACAATGGTCAATTAATCAATTCAACACTATACTATATAATTTGAAGATGTTGATAATCACGTTGCATTAAATGCACAAGAATGTCATGTTTCCTCGAGTTATGCTTCATTAAACTCGATCTTAGTACCTAATTCATAATGTTATACACTACGGGTTATTATAATTAGATTAGACAAGATAATTAAGATTTATTTTTTTCATCTAAGAAGAAGTGCAGAACTGACTAATAATCGAATTGAATGATGTTTCAAAGGAAGATAATAAAATCTAACCACGTTCGTTAGTTGTAACTAACGTAACTTCCACATTAATTACCTCTTGTCCTTTCCTCTTTGAGCACACAAACTATTCGAAAGTAAAATCTGAAACTATACACCGAGTCAGATGCCATCATAGCTGAGTTGGAAGTTGGAAGACTTAAATACACCCCAAAAAGTACAACACCCCAGAATCTAACCCCCAACGGTAACATCTGGTTTGGAAGTTACTTAAGGGGCATTTTCGGAACTCCAAACACTTAAACGTTACCTTCAACACTTTAAACACAAAAACCATTACCATTAACAAAGCTCAAGAATTAAGCTTTAAACAGATTAAAGCTCAATCATTTCACCGCCTATATATATATATGTGTGTAAACACAATTTAAACAGCACTTGTAGTAGTATTATTCAGTCCAATCACATTGACTGACTCTCACTCCATTTTTTCCCTCTTTCAACTTTTCTCCTTTTTTTCTCCTTTAGCTTTTCACTTTTTTCAATCTCAAACTCACTCCATTAGTGTGAACAAACCAACCAAAACCAGACCAAGATTCACTTTGTTTTCACTACTCAGCTCATTTCTTCAATACCCTTTTGAGAATTCAGTCAAAGGGTTAGTGGAGTGGAGTGAGTTTGAAATTTGAATTGAGCTATGGCTGCAGCTAAACCAGATGAAATAAGTCATCCTCCAATGGAGCAACTCCAAGGATTGGAGTACTGCATTGATTCTAATCCTTCTTGGGGTATGTTTCTTTTCTTTTTTTGTTTTGTTTAAAGACTTGTATGTACAGGTTTGGTTCATTTTCTGTTGTTGGCCTAATTGATTTTTGTTTGTGTTTGAAAACAGGGGAAGGAGTGGCTTTGGGGTTTCAGCATTATATTTTGGCTTTAGGCACTGCAGTGATGATTCCTTCATTTCTTGTGCCTCTCATGGGTGGAAATGATGTAAGTGAAGTCTTATTAATTGTGATCTTAATAGTATTTACTAGTAGTAGTCACTATTTGTTTATTTTGAAGAGCTTTTGGCATTTAGTTGCTTTTGGTTTGGTAGTTTGATAACTTTGGTTAATTGTTAAATTACTTTATATGGTTTGGAAATTGAATATGATTCTCCCCTAGTTTAGAATGGAAGTATGGGAGTGTAAAGGAGACCCCCTTGTGTAGTGTCACTTGCACTTAGTTGTTTTGTGAATTTGAAGTATTCATTTGGAAAAAGTGTTACTATGTGCAACTGCAACTTGCATGGATCCTTGTTAGTTTAAATGCTTAGAATACCCTATTGCTTTACATAACTATGTACCAGAACTCCTTAATTTGAAATTGAGAGTCTTTCCTGTTTTGGCCAAAAGAAAGATTTGAAGTTCTTGAACAAAATTAACATAGTGCAGTTATACTTGTATCATCAAATATAAGCTAGTCAAATGGCAAATGTACAACACTTGGGCTAATGGTCACTTTTAACTTCTTATGGCTCTTGGTTGGTTCATTTGAGTTATTTGCTGATGCTTTGGTAACCAGGGTGACAAAGTGAGAGTAGTTCAGACTTTGCTATTTGTTGGAGGAGTAAACACACTTGTGCAAACATTATTTGGAACTAGATTGCCAACTGTTATCGGGGGTTCGTGGGCGTTCATGGTGCCTATAATTTCCATAATTCGCGATCCAGCTCTCCAAAGAATACCTGATGATCACATGGTATGAAATCGTAAACTTACCTTGTGATTTACTACATGTATAATCAGTTAATAGAACGTTGCGTTGTTTTGTAAGAGCACGATGACTCGTAAGAAATGAATCAAGAATTGTGATTTTAGCTTGTGAATATCAGTTATTGTATTTGTAACCATTCTTCACTTGTTAGTATGACCACATATTAAAGCTAATAAAATAAGTCAATTAGTATTTTAAGTACAAACTATGTCATGCAAACCACAAGTGTTCTGGATTATTTGTGAACTGAAGAATGTTGGTTTTCCAATTATAGAGATTTCTGAGTACGATGAGGGCGATTCAAGGCGCCATGATAGTCGCATCGAGTGTGCAAATTATTCTGGGATACAGTCAGCTATGGGCTATATTTTCCAGGTGTAGTTTTGAATCACATTTGAATTCGATTTGTATGCTAAAACAATGAAATTGCATCCAACATAATTATTTTTCTTCTTATTGAATTGCATATTTTGTATTTTACTTCAGATTTTTCAGTCCACTTGGGATGGTGCCAGTAATTTCTCTTGTCGGATTTGGTTTACTTGATAGAGGCTTCCCAGTGGTATGCTTGCGCCGTACATTTCCATTGTCAATATTGAAAATATTAGTCCTTTTCTTCTCATTTAAGCTTACCTAAAATTTTCGATCATTTGCTAAAAGATATGTACTCTTATCAGGTTGGACGATGTGTGGAAATTGGCATTCCAATGTTCATCTTGTTTGTGGCCTTCTCTCAGTACTTGAAAGGCTTCCAAACAAAACAAATACCTGTATTGGAGAGATTTGCGCTTCTCCTCTCGGTTACTGTCATATGGGCATACGCACACCTTCTAACAGCTAGCGGTGCCTACAGACACCGCCCTGAGTTGACTCAGTATAACTGCCGTACCGACAGAGCAAACCTGATCTCTTCTGCACCATGGTTAGCATATTGAATTGATGTAGTTACATCTTGCATCTTCATGTTCGGGTTAAACAAAATGATGGCAGTTTAAAATCACTGCTACGGTTTTAGAATTACAGCATACCTCATCTACAGGGGTGTATATAACTTAGAATATTCACACTACTGGGAGTTGTTGAAAAATATTCATTCTACATGGATACATCCTTACTATGCAAGTATGCATATGCTCATGATTCCCTCTAAAATTACCCGACAGGATCAAAATCCCGTATCCACTTCAATGGGGAGCGCCTACTTTTGATGCTGGCCATGCATTCGGAATGATGGCTGCTGTGCTAGTCTCTTTGATTGAGGTAAAAATCTTGTTAGATACTAGTATACTACTTTGAGTTAATACAGATCAGTACAAGAGTTAAACATTGCCTTGTTTTTGCAGTCTACGGGAGCTTACAAAGCAGCATCTCGTTTGGCTAGCGCCACTCCTCCTCCTGCACATGTTCTTAGTCGTGGAATAGGCTGGCAGGTATGCAAACAGAAGCACTTTTTAATTGCCCGCACTTATCAAGTTTATCATTAGAAACTGTAGTATTTTGCATGAACAGGGTATTGGAATATTGTTAGATGGACTGTTTGGAACTGGTACTGGATCTTCCGTTTCTGTGTAAGTGCTTTTGTTGCGAATATTGCTTCAGTTTCAGACTCTCAGCAAACCATATATGTATGAACTATGAACCATTACTGATTTGATTTATGTAAACCAGTGAAAACATTGGCCTTCTTGGAAGTACTCGCGTAGGGAGTAGGCGAGTAGTTCAAATTGCAGCTGGTTTCATGATCTTCTTTTCCATTTTAGGTAAGTAACAGAAATGTCCACAATATGAAAAGATGTTAAAAATGCGTCGTTGTCTCACAAAATATTTCTCATGTGCAGGGAAGTTTGGAGCATTATTTGCATCAATACCCTTCACAATATTTGCAGCCTTATACTGCGTTATGTTTGGCCTTGTTGGTTCGTATTCTTGACTCTATTTAAGCTTTGCATGACTTTTTTTCTACTTCCTTTTGCATGATTTTTTTCTCTCTTGGTTTTCCAGCTTCTGTGGGGCTGTCATTTTTACAGTTCACGAACATGAACTCGATGAGAAATCTCTTCATAGTTGGTGTCTCCCTCTTTCTTGGGCTGTCCATCCCTGACTACTTCAGAGAGTACACTACTATTGCTCATAAAGGTCCTGCACATACCAATGCTGGATGGGTAAGTACTAAGTATACTTTCATTGCGAATTCTATAGAGAGGATGGAATGTGACCTTAACCATAATTTCTTATCTGCATAAATGACCAACACGATTGTATCCAACTTGCAGTTCAACGATTGGCTCAACACTATATTCTCGTCTTCCCCAACTGTTGCTCTAATCGTTGCTGTATTTCTGGATAACACACTAGAGTACAAGGACAGTGCCCGTGACCGGGGAATGCCATGGTGGGCCAAGTTCAGAACATTTAAAGGAGATAGCCGAAATGAAGAGTTCTACACTCTCCCATTCAATCTCAACCGATTCTTCCCTCCATCATAAGCCTCAATCCCGGATACTAGATGATAGAAGATCAAGAGTCATCCAAGTCCCTGAAAAGATTACTTGAGATCTAGTGAGTCTCATGGACTCATGAGTAGATTTGACAGATTAACCTCCTCTGTCATTATTTTTTCATTTGTTTAGTGCTTTAGTAGACATTGATTTGGCCTGGGTTATTCTAGTGTAATCCAACTAGATTTCATCAACAGATTTCTTAGTCTGTATTATAATGGTTGGTTCATTGGAATGGAATGCCTAAGATTTTCCCAAGTGTTCTGAGACTCTTGTTAAAATATGCATGAACATATAACAATGAAGTCAAAGAAAATCGAACTAACTGCGAAAGAAAGTAATAACGTTTCTGCTGAATTAGATAATAAACTTTCTGCAGATTATACCATGAGGTTGTAATGGATAAATGCAAGCAAGCAACAACTATGGTATGGTGTCTTAGGTCTCTCTACAGAAGGGGACAATCCGAAGCTTGATCTTTGTCAATGCTGCTACGACATCTTTCATGTTCATCCTTTCAGCAGGGGTATCAGATGAGCAGATCAAAGCCAACTCCATGATAGAAGATAGGCATTCCAGTTTCTCAACCAAGTGTTCCCTCTCTACTTCCAGTAAGTCGGGGTCTATCACCTGTCCAAGTGCAGCAGGTACCGAATCGTGAACCCAACGCTTGAGGCTCAACTCTTCATCAAACATCTGATCACTTGGACTTCTTCGTGTGAAAGTTTCCATCAACATTATGCCATAGCTATACACGTCGCATCTTGTGGACACCAAACCTTCTGTTCCGTACTCTACAGGAAAAATGTGCACATAGTCAGAGAATGTATTCATGATCATGTGAAGAATACTTGCGCATAATCCCGCTGTTTTACGTTTAAAGTCACCCAGAAATCCTGCAGGACAACAAAAATGATCTTTTTGCAAGAAATTCAATTTTTTTTTAAAACAGGGGATTTGGCAGAGTTTCTGCTTACACAACAACAGAACATGTGAAATGGCCAAAATCTCAAGTAGACAAGGTCATGAGATGCAAAAGTTATAAAATTCACCTGGTGCAATATAACCAAGTGTGGCAAGGGTTCTAGTATGCACAGTTGTTACATCTCCCAACAACTTGGCAATGCCAAAATCAGTAACATGTCCCACCATGTCCGTGTCCAGCAAAACGTTGGCTGGCTTCAAATCACAATGAGCCACAGGTTTTGTGTAGCCATGGTGAAGGTACTCCATTGCACTCGCCACGTCTATCACAATGTTCAACCTTTGCATAAGATTCAAGAAAAGGTCATCGGCGTATAACCACTTATCCAGGCTTCCGTTAGGCATGAACTCTAGCACCAAAGCTTTAAATTCAAGGTTAACACAACTACTGATAACCTTAGTGAGATTCCTGTGGCGTAGGTTGCGCAAAACTTCACATTCAGTATCAAAATTTGTCAATGCAGCCTCCAACTGTAAATTGAAGACCTTCACAGCTACACAAGTGCCATCGGAGAAGTTTGCTCTATAGACAGAACCAGAACTCCCTACGCCAAGCAAGTTGTTTTCATCAAATCCATTGGTTGCACTTAGAAGTTGATGATATGGAACTCTTTCAACTACGTTAATAATTGACAATCCATTGACTGGAGCTTCAGCTTTTCGCCCTCGTTTCTTAAGTAGAATAATATACAAAACAATTGCTGCAAGAATTGCCGATGCAATCACTATGGAAATAACAGCAATCAGAGGCAACCTTTTCCTTCTTGATCTGTTCTCACAAGGTGGAACATGAAAACGAGGAGCACCACAAAAGGCTTCATTTGACATGAATGAGCTATAAGAGAAGTTCACGAAAGAACCACCATCTGGGATTTCTCCACTTAATCTGTTAAAGGACACATTGAAAGCTTTCAGATGTTGCAGATTCTCTAATGATCTGGGAATCATACCCGAGAAACTGTTATTTGAGATATCTAACTGCTCCAAACTTATGAGTTCTCCTAATGACTCAGGGATATGTCCTTGTAAACTGTTTCCTGCTAATGAAAGATTAACCAACGTGACCATGCTTCCTAATGTGCTCGGAATGCCACCTGTGAACTGAGTAAATGAAAAATCCATGGCAACAGCAGCCTCAAGATTTTGAACTTCATCAGGAATGGAGCCATTTAAGAAGTTCGACGACACATTGAGGTTCAAAAGATCAATCAGGTTCCACAGAGTTGAAGGTATGCCGGAAGTCAGATGATTGGAATCTAAAGCTATATATCTAAAGGATGTGATGTTTCCAAAGCAATCAGGAATAGAGCCTGAAATTTCATTTCGGCTTGCTTGTAACATGCCTAAACTACGTAACTCACAGAGACTGCTAGGAAAGGTTCCTCGTATTCTATTATGAATGAAAACTAATTGCTGAAGGCTCTGAAGAAGTCGAATTGAACTTGGAATAAATCCAGACAAGTCATTGTCCGAAATATCTAACAATGTTAGACCACTCAAGTTTCCGATTGCATCAGGGATACTTCCTTTGATTAGACATTCAGAAGCATAAATATTTTCCACTGTGGAACTAAGGTTGCCTATAGAAGCCGGAAGAACAATGTCCAGAGGATTGTTGTTGATTATCAAGTACTTTAACTGGTTGCAATTCGTCAATGAATCGATGAAGCTCGACGAATCAGTTGTTATATTGTTTCTCGCTAAACTAAGAAATGTCAGGTTCCTGAGCTTCCCTAATGAACCTGGAAAAGGACCGGTGAACCTGTTGAGACGAAGGGAAATATAGTACCAAGCTGAGATGCATTCGAGATAGAATCAGGTACGACTCCACCTATGTAATTCAGATTGAGTAAAAGTGCCTTGAGATTTGGCAGCCTGTTGCCCATATCAGATGGTAAGCTCCCCGAAAGCTCATTAGAAGTGAATCCAATATCGCCTAGCGTTGAGATATTAAATATGGCAGGAGGAATGGAACCATTTAAGCTGTTATGTGACATGTAAATATTAACCAATCTTTGAAGGTATCCCATCTCTTCTGGTATACTACCTGTGAATGTGTTTCTATCAAGAAAGATAGTCTCAAGCATACTCAAATTACCAATCTCTCTTGGTATGACCCCTGTAAAAAGGTTGCTACGCAGAGATAAACGTTCCAATGAAGATATGTTTAGTATACTGACCGGGAAAGAGCCGGTAAGCCTATTATTGGTTAGCCCTAAAGCCGTCAAGTTCATCAGACCACCTATCCCATCAAATAAACCTGCCAAATTAAGATCAGTGAGTTAGCGAGACGTCGTTAAGAACAGCTATAAAGACACAAAACTAGCTCTAGAGCTGGTTACCAGTAAGCTGGTTATCTTCCAAGAATAACGTGTCAATGTTGCGAAGATTTCCCAACTCCCTTGGAAGATCACCTGTGAATCTATTTCTTCTCAATTCAAGATACACTAGAGACGACAGATTCCCTAGCTGTGGAGGAACTCGGCCCTTTAGCCCCATGTTAGTCATATTCAGCCTGGTTACTCTGCGGGGTTGCATGCCACAGGTAACTCCAATCCAGCTGCAAACCGGGGTAGCATTAGACCAGTTGCTCACCAGTACATGGTCAGGGTTTAGAGTTAGTTGCTCTTTTACAGAAAGAAGAGCAGATTGATCGGTTGCGATGTCGTCTGACATAACATAAATAAAACAGTTAATAAACATGACTGCACCAAAAAGAAGGTTGCAACTTGCAAGGTTTTTCATCAGGGCTCAAAGGAAAAGTAGCTAAGTTATAGAATGTGTCAGGTAACATACATTACAGGATAACTAAGTATGCATTTATGCAACAGAAAACATGCATGCAGCTGCTATCACACAAGTCAAACATTACCTAATATCTTTGAGTTAGATCTATTCTTTAATAACAGTGCAGCTAAAAAAACCAGTCTGATTTGACTTTGACTTGGAAAAATATACAGGTATATTTTAAAATTTGGTGGCCAAAAATTTCAGCAATTCAGATATGATAGTTTTCTCCTTCCTAGGACCGGTTCAAAGGTCGACGTGGCGAGTGATAAATGCTCACAACTTAATATTCAAGAACGAACAGGCCGTGATCCTCTCGTGTTTATTATCTATACTGAACTGAAAATCAGTTCAACTGGATCTTTATATTCACCTAAATCTCTCACAATGTACATAATAGTACACAAAATTAATTGTACATGAATTTGGGATGAACATATAAACCTGTACACTATTTGCAGGAAGAATATACCACAAGAGCAAAAACATGATTTATAAACGCCGTTGGCACATGCATTCTTTGCATCTTGGCTGACGATAAATGCTTCTTCTGTGACTCCTTGTACGAACTACTTGGCCTTCCTCAATCATATTCCTTATTCTGCTCTGGAAACTATGCCACCTGATTGTACTATTTTCTTGCAAGATTGATGCCAGCCTTTTCTTGCTTGGCCTCAGGTTGGGAGCGTTTCCTCCACCATAGTATATTCGATAGCCAGATACTAAAGACGATAGCTGGCTTCCAGAATCCGTCATGGCAAACACATCAGAGGCAGCACATGCAATAAAATCCAAAGCTGCAAACTGCATTACGATGAGTTTCTCTTCAGATTTCTCATAACAAATAAAAAATTAAATCAGTCTAGAAGTATGGCTAATGCATAAGCTGATTCGGTGTTGCTCCAGTTACCTGAGAAGAGAAATTTGTAAAAGGTGCAAGTTCATGGGGTGAAAGGAGATCCTCCTTTGTGATTATATTAGGATAGAGGCTGGTTATAGAACGCATTCTTGATTTTCCTCCATATATTTGAGACCCAGCAAGATAGATGTTAGTTAAGCGGTCAAATCCAAGACCAGCAAGAACCAGCGCTGCTTCTTCCGGTGTCAATGGACATCTTCCCATTGTTCTCAGCTCTGAGGGAGATAGGCGTCTGCAGCCATGAACATAAAGTAAAAAGAAAAAAAAGATTAATTAAACTTTTCATTCCGGAAACTACATGATTCAAACTAAAGTGTTCTGGGACCGTACTTCATTCCCCTTAAGCGTTCAAGGAGCAGAGGAAAGTGCTCTTGCCTATAAGACCCAAGTTCCATACTCTCGTTTTTACCACCTCCGAAATCACACATTGAATAGGCCACCATATCGACTTCAAACCTCAAATGCAACGCAAGGTATTTCGAAGAGCTTTCAGCAGCAGTAGGCTCTCTAGAAGGGATATTTGAGATGAAGTTTCCCAGAAGTTGTTTGTCCAACACGCTCTTTGCTGCATTGTATTTTCTTATCCTCTTGACAAGTAATGATCCAGTTTTCTGGATCTTCGGTACGAACTTTAACGCATGGAAGTTACATTTACATCTTAGTTTCTGCATAAATGAAGACCATATATGTATTAGAAAAGCAACAAAATTCGTTGACAGAAATTACATTTGCGTATTACTTTCTAATATTTCTGGCATAATTTTTACTACAAAGCACCAATCAGAAGATGCAAATGTTTATATATATGCCACATCTAATTAACATGCATCATGCAACAGAACAGTGTGCAAAAGCCTAAATCTAAACGTAATGGGCTAAAGATTTTGTATGTCATAGGCATTAACGTAACATGGAATATATATGTACTTCACCTGAAGATCAGAAGGCAATGGGTCAAACCCCAGCCGGTTCCCAAATCCGAGGAAATGGACTACTCCATTACGCTGTAATATAGGAAGCACATTCCGTATGTAATCACTAGGTGTTGCCTCTTTGGGAAGTTCTGCATCTGTTACCTGAAGAGTACTCTGAAGGTCAAAGACAATTTTTTTCCAGATAAATTATTGCAGAAGCATCGAATATATACATACCAGACTACCAATAGCCTGGAAATCTGTTGACTTCAGATGAGAAGGAAGCTCCCTCACAATATCTACATCGTCCTTCAATGTATTCATGAAAGCATCTTCCTGATAAATATCGCTAAACTGGCTGCAGCCACACAAGAACCATAAAGTTAAGTATTCTTCATATATCAACATGGACTGATGCATATGATCGTATACATTATGTAAAGTAATGAAGTTACGGAAATCCAGTAACCTTGGATCCTTCCATACATTGCTATAAAGAAATTTAGGAATCACTAATGTCGCATTCAGTAGAGATGCAACAGCAACAGCATTACATACCTGCACATATTACCAAAAACAAGTATATCATACATGATGCAACTGGAGCAGGAGAAAGAAACATTTTCACATTGTTATTCATTCAACACAAACCTAAATGCTTACCGCAACTCGCTGTTGGTTCAGGCCTCCATTAGCACTGACCAAAATATAACCATTATCACTCTTCTTCATATCCCTGCCTGACAAATACAGATGGTTATGAAGTCACGAAGAATGAACTCGTCATAAAATATGTATATCAGTTTTAAGTATGCAATGAGTTTACAACCAGCAGGTCGAAACATAGACAAAATCTAGTGATATGTATACCTTTTGGCCTTCACACTGGCACAAGGTTTCCACATGGCAGCATTCTGAAATGGTTCCTTCCAAAATTTTGAGTCATTTTGCTCAAGCTCTCTCTGTTTTCAGAAGTATCTAGAATTATATAACAATTTTCTCAACAAAATACATCACTAGTGAGAATTAAAACTTGAGCATTTCTTATGCTCCGTTTAATATATTTGCATTTTAGCCGTTTCAAAAAAAAATTAATATGTTTTTACTCAAACCTCTGCAAGCGAAATAGTCGCCATCTGCAATAGTCTAGGATACATAATCATATTGTTTTGTTGGGCATGGTGTACTGTGTCTACCTGCAAGGAACCCAAAAACAAAATTGTAATAGATCTCATTTTTATGTGAACAAACACGATATAGAGTCATCACACCAAGAAGTTCGACGACTAAATTCAAGAAACATATGGTTAATTCATTATCCTGAGTTAAAAGAAACTCCTTGCCATCATCAGATTCAGAAAGCTGCTAGCAGATTTTGCTTTAACACACTATACATGATAAACTATGAGTAATCTGACAAGGTTAACAACATTAAAAGTGCGAAATTAGCATGGCCTGCCGTATGAAGATAAACATCAACTTAAGCACATTAAATAACGGCATAACAATGCTAAACAAGCACATAGCACCACGGACCTCTTAAGTCGCACTAGGAAAAACTTCAGTTATATGGGCAACAATTTGTCACGCGTGCTAATATATTAGCATATCATCAAACTGTACCTTTGGTGGATACGGTTTTCTTGTAACTGATCGGCTCTTGAGGAACGAGGGATCAAATAATGAAAACATTAACGAGTCCAGTAGAAAAAAGAACCCCATTAACACTAGCATAACTACAATCGACCTCATATGCTTACGAAGGCAGCTCACATGCCTTTTACCACCAATAAATCCTTTACTGCCATTGTAGTACTTCACAGCGCCGCTCTTAATCCCTTTAGAAGGATCAGCCTTCTGCAACATCTCATTCCACTTCAACTGATACTCCAAACCGGAAGAAGCGTCAAAACTTAAAGCAGCAGGACGACTTCCTTTCGGCGACCCTTTCTTTCCCATTTCTCAAAATTCCACAACCACCCCAGAAGAAGAAGAAGAAAAATCAAGAAACACTATATAATCCAATCCCAGATAGCTACGAACCGCCGTTTCTATTTTCGGGTTGTTACTAACTTACTATCATTACATATTGAGTTATAGTAGTAACTTATAAGTTGGTTGCGGGTGGAAAATTAGATGAACCAAGAACATCAAAATGTAGAATGATTGGAAGTGAAGCTATGAAGTTGGTAAACATGAGACTTTCTTGATTAATTAACAATTAGCACATTGTAATACACATATGATGAATTGATGATCGTTGAGTATAGATAGTTTAAGAGAAGATTGAGACCTTGAGTGTTGGGTGAAGACTAAAGACTATACTAGAATACAGGGGAAATCTCACATCAGCAACAACTGCCTTTCACCTAACGTTGTTGCTTGAAACTTTGTATTGTAATGTACCCTTTCTGTTGAAGAATTCAAAAGGGTTTCAGGTAAGAAACAAAAAAACAGAGCCTTCAAGTTGAAGCAACTAGGTGAAGAAGAGAATTAGAGAAAGGCCTTTTTCTGGTAGTGTACGCCACTGTACGGCAGCTAACAGGGCTTTTTCGCGGGCCCTTTTGCAACCGAATTCAACCGCCAAAGCATGTATCTGCACTTCTGTAGCCCCTAAAACAAGAAATCCCAACTTAGTTTTGGGAATTTAAGCATGTCGATTTGGACCGGATTTGCAACCCTCCAACCATGAATCGATCGGGATCTGACCCTTTAAGTCGGCACGGTTATTCATGACTTAAGTTGCACACATCTCACGTATGATATTATCTATTTTATATGGGTTCGAGTTTGTTTTTAAAATCACTCAAAAGGTACCATACAATATGGGAGTTGTAACCTATGTTTTGAGAGTCGGTGGGTCGATCCGGGTTGATCCGGTTCAACCGGTATTTGGAGGGTCTCGGTAAACCTGGTGTTGACCCGGTAGAACCGATCGAAAATCGGTTCGGCCGGGTCAACTTAAAAAATAAAATAAAAAATTGTTAAACTCATTAAAACTGAACAAATGGCACTAAATTATCATATACATATACAAACTTGATTACTGGAATTGTTTATAAATTGTTGCAATCTTAAGATGCTTTCAAAACTAAGTACTTGGAACTATAATGATTTCATTTATTTGTTATTTTGAACTCAATGTTAGTTATGGAGTTATGGTGACTTTGTAATTTATGAATTGTTGTTATTTTTATTATTTTGTATGAATTGCATGTGGCTATGGAATTGAGGTCTACTATATTGTTTATGCATTTTTTTCTATCTTTTTGTTAGGTAAAATATGTATATATTGGATTTAAGGCATATATTATATCTTATTTTTTAAATATTTTCTTATATATTGACCAGAGTCGACCCGAGTTGATCCGGTTGAACCTCCTACGGTAGTTAGGACGGGTCAACGTTCGGATTCGAGTTTCAAAACATAGGTGGTAACTAACTTGGACTTTTCTACGGTCAGGCAGACTTCCGCCTTGCCTGACAACGGGCGTTCAAATCAAATTGTGACACATCATTTATCTACGCCAATAAGATGAAGCAATTTATTTTTAATATTTTTCTATTTAGTTAAAAAAGACTGAAATTCCAATTTGATATGCGCTTCATAGGTAAATTTGTCGTCGTTATTTTTTTTACTATAAAAATATGTTATTAATTAAAA